>DWJN01006172.1:0-10873 GCA_018248895.1 Carystus phorcus
CCCCGCACACCTGTTTGGAGACTGCGTCTGATATCTGAGCGCCACAGTTTTGTAAGCAAATACGCAAATACCCAGAGAGTTCGAGGTATTAATACCTGTTTCTGAGGTACGTTTTGCATACTTTTATTGAATTCTTGTCAAAGTCGAAACCATTTAGATATTTTCTGAATAAATTTACAGGTAATCTTTTTATTGTTTTTTTTCTTATTACAATTCGACTACAAGTTGGACCAATTTTGATGCGATTTTTGTGTTTATGTGGATTCCAGAATGATTTAGATGCGATGTGATACAATGTGATTTTTTTAAGTTACATTATGACATCCTCATCCCGTAAACAAACATTTATCTGTCACATAAATAAATAAATATATAACGCCACACACTCATAGCCCCACACTAGAATACCCCGTGTCGTGGGTGCCATGGACAACACAGAAAGACGTTTACACACACACCCAGACCGAGAACAGATATTTAAACTCATCATTCAAATTTTGGCCTCGCTGGGAATCGAACCCAGGACCCTTCGAACGGCAGTCCGGCGTGGATACCACGTCACGTGGGTCGTCGATAATATAAACATTTACCCCAGCCGGGAATCAAACCCGAGATCTCTCGCTTCAAAACCAGCTACTATTTTCATTAATTTGTCTATATTACCTAAACTATTTAGAACATTTATGACATATTGAACTTGTAAACGTGAATTTTTCTAAAGATTTCTACAATCGAAAGGGCATGAGTACTCGGCGTGGAAGAGGGAATTGTTTTATTTATAAACTCATTTCATATTCCCCTTCACTGTTTTTGAACGACACGAAACTTTATCTGATCTACAGCAATCATAACAGGTTTTATATCCATCTACGAACGTTAGAATAAATTGTTTTATGGAATAAATCCCAACGGTATGTACAAAGTAAATGGCTTCAAGTGTCTTTAACGTCAAGTGAGAATACTTTAATCTTTATGTACAAGTGGCAACCTGCTTTAGCTTCGCTTTGGTAAGTCAAATATATATTTACTTTGTGTACATAAAAATCAAGTGTAAATCTTTTAGTATTATTTGTTGAGTCAATATAAGATCACGCGTGTTGAGTCAGTATAAGATCGCTTGATTTTATTTGTGGCGCGATAGTTTCCGCCAAATGTGCGGATACTAAACAAATTATCGATTAACATACGTAAAACAATTAATTAACATACCTACGTAAAATAATTACATTTTCATCTATAGCTTTCGCTGTTTTTATATCCACAAATTGCTTCTATTGCATTAAAATAAGGAATATTAAACTTGTTTGAACCTCGATTTTGATCTTTCGGTTTTTTTTGTCTTGTTAATTCTTTTTTATATAAACTTATACAACTTTTATCCATACCCGACTTTTATATTTGCCCATATGGGCAAATACCACATGGTAACAGTTAATATAAAAAAATAACATTATTTTTTTTATACAAATTATTTACCTTTGACATAAAGTTGTATAAAGCTTGTTCAGGTGAAGGGTGGTCGTGTGCTAAATTAATAACTAATTTGGGGGTGAACATCCCCTTTTCATTAGCATGGAGGAAGCGGGGGCGAGACGAATACGCTATTAATTTTGTTTAGTAAAATGGCGGTTTTGATTACGTTTACGCGAGAATTATTTTCCTCAAATAAGGGTTCATTTAGGGATGTAATTATGTTTGGTTGCACCTGCGTACTGTATCCGTAATATACGAGTTTTTGCTCGGAAACAGACTTTCTACGGATACATTACGTCTTTAGGATTATACGAACTTATCTCATGAGAACAAAAATCTCCTCTTCAAGCGGAGAGTGAATAGACTTTTACTAATACGTTACTTCACCTCTTACAATCAGGTTGACGACAAGCATTTAATTGAAGGTAAAAAATGTATTTAAAGGTAAAAAAAAATATTAAAGGTAAAAAAATGGGACACAATTGATTTTTTTTGGTAAGTGGTGAAGATGTGACGTGAAGATGTCGCGACGCGACGCGATTCGACCCGACGCGAAAATGTTAAATAGTCGTTGCATGCATTTCTGTCCTGCGTGGTCGCCTTAATCAGTGTCATTGCTAATATGGTCGTATTGTGTCGCATTACATCGCTTCGTGTCGCCTCATGTCGCTCACCTAGGACAAGTGGTAACGTACTAACTTAGAAAAGCCTATTCACCTCTCAAAGACTCCCATATCGTTAGTAATCGGGAACGAGGCAGGCAAACTTCCAATCCTTCGCGGTAATACATTAATTTCTGGTGCTCACGATAACAGACTAGTAAAAATCCTACAAGCCATTCAAGGCTTCCTTTAAGGCCATACAGGGCCAACTACATAATATCACTGTTTCCTTAAACGATGTTATTTTGACAACAGCCTTTTTTAACACATAAAATCAAAATATTCATTGGTTTACGCACCAAATAGGCGTAGGCGTTTTATTGATATACACATCACATAAACTTAGATTTTTACGTTAAAACTAAGTGCTAGCCATTTAGGATGCCGAATTCAAATGATTTTCAACCTTATTCACTGTTCTTACGAGTCACACTATAGTGCTATGTAAATGTCGAGTTTTATAAAGATTTACGCGCGATTGGCTATTGTCAGGAATAAATTGATGTGAACATTGCAATAATGTATTCTTTTGTACGTTACTCAATTGTGGTAAATTGTAATTTACCGTGAGGCTTTATAAGATTATTATTTTTTTACTCGATAATAAAATATGGGGGCTAAAAAATTATTTGTTATAAATGCCTACATATTTTTACCGCTATTCTATCTTTCCCTATATCATGGGTGCCATGAACAACAAACACAGCCAAACCCGATAGAAATTTAAACTCATTCAAATTTAACCTCGTTGGGAACCGAGCCCAGGATCCTTTGAACCACGAACCGATAAGGTGACTGTTGGCCTACAGTGCCTACACAGATCGTCAAATAACACAACTAGATCAAACATAAATATCTGTCTCTGCTATCGAACCCGGAACTTCTTACTTTGCAGACAAGGTTAACTCCCTTTGATTATTTAGGGTTTTCCAATAAAATGTCTTACTATTATTTTGTATAAATCGTAATCTTACAAATATATATTCCGCAGCAACCAATCCCTTAGACAGCTTACCTGAAACAATGAAAAAATAATGAGTTATTTTAGCGTTTAACTGTACAATCCGCACACTTCATGACTAATAGAATCGAGTGTACATGACAATGACAGACAGAAGAGCGCGTCACAACATTATTTAGAGGACGGTTGTGAAAGACGTCCCGCCGGAATCCCGCGTTCAGACAGACGAACAAATCAAACTGTAAACATATACGGGCCCGAGCGCCACCGTGCGCCTGAAAAATGAACAACTGTTGAGAATTTCGCAACATTTAGGGCTGTAGCTTCAGTTGTGATGTAAATTTTTATATGAATCTACTAGTCATACCTGTGCGAATAATTCGCACTAAATAAAATAACTATCACTTACAAAATTACAAAAAAAAACATTTCGCCTCTTTACAAGAATAAAGTGATATTTTTAAAACCACAACTTTAGAGGAGAGCAATTTCAAACATTGAAGCGTTGATGAATTCTAAAATATTGATAATTTTACCGTCGCAAAACTATTAAATTAAAAATACCGGTTTTGTACAAAATAAAATTCGACGTTGCGGTTTTGAATATCAAATAATAAAAAAAGCTTTTGATGAGATGTCACGTTGCTCTAGTAAAGAGGCGATTTGTTTTAATTTATTGTTTCTCGTAAAACTTCTTTATAAACAATATTTGAAGTGTAGTTTAACTCATCTGTAACATAACATTATGAAGCTCAGATGACAGATCGAAGAAATATTTTACTAAATTTGACATTATAGAAGCGTAAGTATCACAAATGTTGAGATAAATCGACACTATACGAAAAGTATTTATACTTACGTGAGTTGCTTTGAAATTGAACACAAAATTTACCGACCGTCAATCACGTTGACGTTATTTCAAAATTTAAGATGACGCCATTACTGTATTAGCATTGTATTAATTAATTTACAAAAACAAAAGCAATAATATTTTTTAGTTGTTGATGCTGGTAGAGCAAGTAATTATCTATAAAATGATATAATATATAATTTATGTGGAGGAATTTTAAGGTTTTTTCTAAAAAGGAAGGCATACGATATAGTTTATCCTTAGCGTATTAATATGTATAATTATATATTTCAATATGAATAATTATATATATTAATACGCTAAGGTTATTAATACCAATCACCATTATAATTAGTACCAATGGGAACACTGTCACGGGCAGTTTATTCCAATTCTTCGCGGTATATATAATAAACGACGAAGAAAAGAGTCATGTTTGTGCTGGAGTGATGTAAACTACGAAAGGATGGATACCCGCTTCGTGTCGTTCGGTGGTAGAAAGGGGAGGGGTAAATATGTGATCTTTACCTGTGTCCACCATAACCCAGATGGAAGAAAATGAAGTGTCTTGGAGGTGACAAAGACGCTGACAGTTGCGGTCCTAACCTGGTACGGAATTATTCATGTTTAAACAAGTGTTGATATATTTAAAAATATTCTTAAGACAATTTGCAGCATGTGGCAACCCTACGGCGCGCTAACAATATGTCGTGTGTTCGACAGGCGTTGCTTGACTGATTTCCCTGAGATTCTATTTTAACTTGGAATTCTGCGCCTTATTTTTTCTCCAAGATTTATGGGTTACAAACAATGTTGGGAAAACATTTGCGTCTTATTTGTATCACGTTTATTTATATTATACAAAATGAGTGTAATCGATAGATGTCTATACTATATGATATACAAGTAAAATTTATCAATGAGGGTGTTTCTTAACGTAATAGAACGCGATATAATTATTGTTAGAATTTTAACCTGTCTGTGCACAGCAATCTTAGTAACGGCTAAACCGATTGCATGCATTAAGAATATAATATGTAATAGTTCAAAAAATGCTGTAATAACTGTTCAGTTGATAACTGAAACTTTAGTGTTATAAGTTTTGTCCGTCTGTCTGTTTCCTGTAATCCCGAAAACGGCTAAACCGATTTTGATGAGACTTTCACTGGCAGATAGTTCATGTAATAAGGAGTAACTTAAGCATCTTTTATGTTAGAATTATAAGTTATCGTAAAATCTGTGCACTAAACATTAACTTTTTTGTTAAATTCCACGCGGACGAAAATCGCGGGCAACAGCTAGTATCATTTAAATCTAAATCTAAAATGGTTTCCGTGTTAAAAGCTAACAGACAAACAATAATTCCATAAAGAAATCTTTTAGTGTCTGTATCGATAACATATCTACCTACATTAAAATGTAAAAAAATATTCAGTATACCGATATGACTGTAGATTTATTTGTGTTGATTAATATATTAAATGGTCTAATTTAAAACAATTTTTCCACGACTGATAAATAATGCCCTCGATAATACTATCATATAAAAACTGGCAATCTTTATCGTAGGGTTAGAAGTCACCTATCAAACGAACATGTTCAAACAAGTATAGGGTAACGAAAAACAATTGATTTTGTTAAATCGAATATCTATGTCTAGAGATCGGCACTGCGGTTGAAATTCGACCCTATCTCTTTTTAACAAAGGTTCATGTCACATTGACAGTATTGAATGATTTATATTATTTAATTTTAACATATATTATACAGAATAAAACACAATATATGCATCTAGTTGAACCAACAGACGTTGTTTTAAGACATATATAACAGATTGAAATAAGAAAAAAACTCAATGTTAAGTGAACCCCATCACATTATAGCCCTGAAAACTGCATTCAATTGGATAAACCGTTTCTGAGATAAACGTGCACAAATATACAGACAAAATGAAAAACATTCTTTGTGTGCTCTTGCGTATATGAGACCCCGATTATGTTTTTTTTAATAAACTTACCATGTACTAACAGTTTTATTACATGTATGGATTTAGCTTAATAGACTTCTCCATGTAAATTTTACCGCTAATTCGTACGCACATTTTTAAAAAAGGAATAGAAAACTTTTCTTTTCGCGCAGGTACTAATATAGATTATGTAAACTCACTTACGTGATACTCAATATTTCCCCATCGCGGCCAAATATCCCCCTTCGAACATATTTGAATTTTCTCAACCGAATTTCTCAAAACGTTTCCGTAACGTCAATCAGTGCTTTCCCGCCATTTCTCACTGACAGCTACCGGAAGGAGGAAACTTTTTAAAAGTAGACGGCGAATGTAAATCAAGGGTGTGCGGTGTTGTGGACGCCGCAAGAATGGGCCGGATTTGTGTCGAATGTCGATATTTAATTTAACCATTACTTTGGCGTAAACAGATACGATTAATCGTAAGTCGTAACACGATGTCGTATTAGTGAAGTATTGTCTTATAATCGGACACGATCCACTATTACTGGTGCCATCACATGATACATTTTTATGTATTTCGGCGGAAAAACTGAGACATCTGTCAATTGTAAGTAAGCAAAGTATTGAAAAAAAAAAGCTATCAAAATTCATAATATTATAAATGTGAAAGTGGGTTTGTTTTTTAACGCTTTAACGCCAAAACTACTCAACCGATTATAATAAAACTTTGTACACATATTCTTAGATTATATTAAAAGGACATAGTATACTTTTTATTAAAAAAAATACACAAAAAATATATGTAATATGTAATGAAATATATTTGATATTTATTTAAGGTCTTCAAAGCGAGCGAAGCCACGGGTAAAAACTATTAATAAATAAATAACGCAATACACAGTCATAGAATAGTACTAGTACACTAGGATTATTATTGGAACGCACAAAGACACACACCCAGACCGAGAATAGAAATTAAGTTTATCATTTCAATTTCTGCTTTATTGGGAATCGTACCCAAGACCTTTCAAACGGTATAGAAACCATTTCGGGTCGGGTCATTAAAAGCTAACTATCGATGCTAATACCATTTCGTTTGCGTACTAAACTCATTTTTATGTCAATACATGCGTCACGCTTCAGTTGCATTATCGATCAGTATAAAGGTGGGTACCCGTAGCACTCAATACGCCCGCACCCACGGCTTGCGTGATCCAATGAAATATGAAAACATTGAACCTCTGACGTCCATCAACGTAATGCAATCAAATGAAACGTCATGTTCTCTGCTAGTGCGGTCTATTGTGACGTTTACAGGTATCTATCTATACTAATATTAGTATACTAGGTGATACGGTCAATTTCGTTTCGCCTAACTGGCAATGAAAATTGACCCTTTACGGATCGAAATAAAAAAAAAAACAAAATGTTAAGGGCAAGTTCATCACAATATAAAAATAAGTGCATTCAATTTGGGTAAATTGTCACTGAAATTACAGTACACAAACATACAGACATATCGACGAGGGGAAAAAATGAAAAAACATTGTTTTTCGTTGTCTTACTTCCCATTATGAAATTTTAAATATATTTTGCATGTACAGACAGCGATCAGTTACTGTTTTTATTTTTTTATTTTATTTATAATACTTGTGAAGCGTCTTCGCTTCGCTTCAATGTCTAATTAACTTTGTGTACATAAATATCAACTCTAAATTTTTCAATAATATGTCATTCATGTTTTCATCACGCGTGTCACGGCGTGTCGTATCAGTGTGAAAACAAATTCAGAATCTCATATTTTTACTATGTCATAATACCATTTGTAGCGCTTATTTGATTGATTTGATTGAAACGTGTCTTACTGTGAAAGTAAGATATTTTCCCATAAAAAGGAACCTGTGGCACTCTTCAATCCTTCAACTCTCCATACTAAATATCACATTGATCCATCACTCCGTTTTTATGTGAAACAAGGACAAACAAACAGATTTTCGCATTACTTATAATATTGAAGATATGATATATTGTTAATCAGTACACAAATGGCGAGTGTACAATAAAAATGCTTGTTTAGTTTTTAATGGACTGTATCAATTATATTTTTTACAACAGCAATTTTAATTTTATTATGGCTGCCGGTGTATAGAACGCAGGAAAACACCACAGAGCATAACAAAGAATATAGACAATAAAATAAATCTCAAATACGACAGATAATATATGATATTTATGTTTAAGATTAATCTTTGCATTTAAAATGAACAGAAAGATTGGTTTTCATCACTGACATGCTACAGCCGTTGATCATCAATCCAATATTGATCCGATTAACAATGCATTCCGTATGACGAACGACAGCCAATGTGCCGCCATTATTAATGTGACGTAATTAATGGGCAATGGCGATTCCCGCCGGATCGAGAACAGTTGCTGATTGGTTGCTTAGCACGTGATTTGATGAAATAGTTAAGTAATTGAATTTGAATGATTATATTAATAGTAAAACGTAGTTTCCATGATGAAAACGGTGAAAATCAACGTTTTTCTATCTTCTTAAAATATTTATATTAGTAATTAGTATAAAATGTAATTCAATTACTTGAAAGTTACGTGACAATAAAAAGCTCAAAGTATCTCTATATAGTCTGTGTGCTTGTTCACAGACAGTTGACAGCTGTCAAACTTATCAGTTTAGTAGTGAATTAATAAACATATTAATTTTTTTAACAATATTATCCCGAAGTTTAAATAAATTATATCGTTATTATTTCACTTCAGATTTAATATATTTTACATTTGCTTCATATGAATATATACACAGCGACTAATATCTATACAAACAAAAGATAAAATAAAAAAAATTAAATATTCTTCAGATAAATAATTAATTTAAATAATTGGTCTTCAGAGCGGAGAGTTACATACGTATCCATACTCATTTCGATACGAGTAAGAGATGATAAGGAAAACTAGCTGATGAATTTCCTCCGTCGAGTTTCTGATTCTCGATAATAGATGGCGTTACTAATCCAATTCGTAAATCAAACTATAACATTTTTATACACCTTTTATGAGAATAAAAACTTTAGAATTTTAAACAAAGGGAGCACAGAAGCCGGTAGGGAACGATCAATTAGTCTGGTGCGAGATCGGAACAAGCAATTGCGAGGTAATAGAATTACCTACACTTTAAAGCAACCCACAGCAACCCGTGGATAATTGTAAGGCGTGAGCGGATTCCTTTAATCTTATACTAATATATAAAGCTGAAGAGTTTGTTTGTTTGTTTGTTTGTTTGTTAGATTGTTTGAACGGGCTAATCTCAGAAACTACTGGACCGATTTGAAAAATTCTTTTAGTGTAAGATAGTCCATTTATAGCGGAAGGCTATAGAACATCACGCTAAGATGAATAGGAGAGGAGTAGCAGTAAAATTTTACAAAATCGGCAAAAGTTTGAGCTTTCTAGCTTGAGTTCTTTCTAGCTTCTAGAGTTGTCTAGCTTTTAAGGTTAACACACTATAACCATTTTTATGGTTAAAAATAATTCTTCAATAATAATAATTTATATGGCAAAACAACGTTTGCTGGCTCATCTAGTAGTACTTAAAGTTTCTACAAACAGTTTCTACAAACAGTCATATGCCTGTAAAATAGTATTAGGCTAACAGATGTTTACCGATATGTGACATCGTCGTAGACCTAACGCAATTGTGATCGTTTTCTGTCACTTGACAGACGTTATTTGTGTCTTGTTATTTATGTTTTAGCGTAAATTAATGATTATTTTCACGTTATTTAACTTTATATTATTATTATTTTTTGAATTTATAAAATATGAATATAACTAAATTGATGTTTTCTCACATGATCGATATCACTACAAAATTGTATTTCATTTGAATGTAAAAATACATAATTGTAGAAAAATTTTTAAGTATTTCTAAAACACATTTAACTGAAAAACCAGATGGAATATACATTAAAAATTAAAAAAATATCACAAAACAAACACTAAACTAAAATATGCACACTTCAATTCTGTAGATTTTTAAAACGAATGTGTTGTCTCAAACTAGTGTCGCCATCTGTACAGAGCTTTGCGGAATCTTTTCCATTGTGATGTTCGAAGTTGGTGTTTGATTAGTGGCCAATAAAATGTTTCGTGTTACACAAAACGAGGCAAGGAGGCATAGCGCGAGGCCCCTGGCCTCGACCTGGGAGGACACCTCGCATCCATGTCAAGGACTGCACATGGCGCTTAAACTCAATACTAATCGTTTCGTCAGTTGGTACTGATGCATTCTTATTTCGGTTTTAGGACCTATTGGTATTGTTAATCGGAAAGTGATTCTTGACCGATAATAAGTTTAGCGTGGTTGACCTCTGTAACCTGTCGAAGCAATGCAGATAGGGTCAAGTTATGTTTTTTTTTTGCGTTTGATCAATGATTATAAATTTGTACGTATGATATTATCCCATCTGAAGAAATAAAATAAAATGTAATTTTGCGTTTTTGAGGAAACGAGTAAGACATTGGAGGTCTAGTTAGTAATGGTTATATCAAGGAATATATTTAGGAAATTTTAAATTAAATTACAGAAGCTTTCTTTTATGTAGTATTTGCTTACAATAAATCACGTGATTGATTCAATAGCATTGCGAATATCGTACATCCTACTAACTAAATAAAATATTACGTAGTCTGCTGTTAACGTTGTCTGGAAGAAACCAAATACGTCCGCCGATTGCTCTTCTGCCTTGGATATCTGTTTGTATTTTTCTCTTGGAACTGTGTGCGATAAAGAGTACTTGTATGGTATGACTGTCAAAAGTTATTCTTACAGTATGTTATTTAAACAGCAAATAAACCTTAACAGCTTTATTACAAAACGTGGACTAGCAAAGTACCGGTTTAAACTTCTATTAGACCAAGTAAAATAAACCTTGGCTTAA
>DWJN01006173.1:0-10873 GCA_018248895.1 Carystus phorcus
CAAATTGATTTGACAGAATTTATAAATTAACATGTCGGTTAGTTCGACAACATTTTGATAAGCCTTTCAGAAACCGGCCGTAAGACGAAATAAATAATTTGACTTTGACTTTAGCAGCAGGCGTCGTTTGCAGCTAGTACTCATTTGAGTACGACCTACGTCTAGCATTAAGTCAAAAGTACGAAATTTGTAATCTCTTGTAACAACGAAAGATAATCGCTTGTAACTGTCGGACAGAGAGATAAATTTTATAATTCCTTTCCCATTTATCAATTACGGAAACAGCAGGAACATTGTTTGATTTTCCTTGATTGTAAATTTCCACGTCAAATTTGACGGAGCAAGTTTATGACAATTTCCTTCGAATTTGTCAAGTTAAGAACGATGTTTCAAGTTAGCCACAATATTGCTGTAATCTTATGTCGAATTGCAGTTAATCTCTGTCTTACAGCCGTTTCCAATAATCTATCTAACTTTGATATCTGGTAATGTTAATAGGTAAAGAAATAGCAAGTAAAGTAAAGGTAAAGTAACATTACAATTATAGACTTTTTGACAGTTGCTTAACAAATGATTTGAGGATAATGGTAGATAGAATATTGAGAACGGCAGTTAGTTAACCCATGAGAGCATACTGGACCATGCTGTTCAAGTAAGAATATTAAAATTTTCTCCTCCACTAGGTGCCGATGCAAATGTCAAACTTATCAACGCAGTAGCAACGTATAGGAACCACCTTGCTGCTTTATGACTACTGGCAGGATGGCAATATTATTGTATCTTGTAATGCACGGTTCAGAAGCACTTTTGCTACTAACGGTTCCATCCAACCAACGGGTACTTTCGCTTTTTAACGAACTTAAAAAAGAGGCGTTCTCAATTCGTTTGTTTTTTATGTGTGTTACTTAATCATTTTTTACTGGGTGTTCCGATTTAAATGATTCTATTCGAAAGCTGTTGCTTGTCGTGTAGTCCCATATAAATTTGACGAGTAGTTTCGGAGTTATCTCTAATAATGCGCATTTAGTGTGTATGACTGTGGAATCTGAATAATAATACAGTGTACTTAACTGAAGTCGTTTTTTTTTCTCTATTTACGACGAGATTATGCCTAACTCCGTCGGGTATTTATAAACAATACAAGTCGTGACTAGCCGTGGGCGGTTGATACAGCCATAAATAAAGAAATAGACCGTTTTTTATCGAACCCCATTTGCTAAAAACGTGATTTACGATACCCGAGATAAATGCTCTGATACAACCTACATCAGAAAAAGTAATTGTACTGCGCCTACATATATTAACCCAGTAACCTCCCTTGCTTACCTCAACATCAACCCGCATCTCAAACAGTTGCTATTTATATTTTTCAGGCGCACTTCCGAAGTGTAGAAATCACTCAATTTATTTATTTTATTTATAAGTTCCCCAAGGGTTATTACGGTCAATAGTTATGCTAAAATTAGCATTCTAATTCATGAACAATGAATGCACAACCACTTAAAGGTAAATTGCATTCAATGATAAAACAGACGAACAAAAAGGTAAACATAAAAATAAAATATTAACACGTGAATCAAACACTCATACAGTTTATGTCGATACCAAAATCCGTGGATACCCGTCACTTATTATAAAGTTTAGTCATTCTTGAAATAGGGGAATTTACGCCTAATAAAGAAAAGAAATATTAGTCTCCCAATCTAGTATTGACTACTTTTTGCTTAATCAACTGCTCATTTATGATCGCTACGAGTCGCCGGAATATGGTAATGGATACTAAGACAAATATAAAATATTCTGTTTTAGTGTTAAACTTTCGAACAGAATATTAAACATTCGTGATACAGCTAAGTAACAAAACTTTCCACGATACAGTAGTTCAGTTGTTGTTTGAAGGACAAATTAAACTACCATCTGGTAAGGCAACTTCTTCCAAAGTTGGTCATTTGTGGTATATACGAAACTTTGCAACACTTTGTTTTACATGTCTCCGTTGAACGTTCTATTCCAGACCCATTCCTTGGTCATTTCTGGGGATTACAAAGGTTGATGGCAACCCTATTCCCGATAAGGTATATATTCTAATCTATAACTAGGTATACTACAAATCGTAATGACTCTGTAGGTTATATGTACATTGAATATCTTTTTAAACTATGTATGTAGTCTTTGTGATTAATAGATAAAAAATCTTATTTTTTTAAATGACTCCCTTTTGTGTCTGTCTGTGCAGACGTAACTTTTAAAACCATTTAATATTCAATAATTAATGTTTTGACAGATTTGTGTAATAAATGAATATGTTTCTAATTTGTAGAGGAACAAAAATGTGTTACATTAACAGATTGTACAAGGCTTAAAGTAAGAGTAGCAGTTTTTCCAAGTAAGAGTAGCAGTTTTTCCATTCAGAAGTTTGAAGCGTCTCCTAATTTTTTTGTCTTCAACGGATCATCAATCTTTCTGTTATGACGAGTCGTGTGCTTTTCGTCAGGACGATAAAAGGGTGCGGGGAATGGTTACTGTTCTAGGTATTCATCATTCAAAATAGACAGCTCATTTTATTATTTAAACGTCTGTAATTTTTATTCGTCTACAGTATTTTATCATGGCGGATTTAGTGACGAAGAAAATGGCGAACATAGCTCGTTTTTAGCGTACACTGCTGCCTTTTAGCCCATTAATGACCCACTGCTGGGCATGAGTCCCTCTTGGTTACTTAGAAAGCCTAGATGCTCCAGTGCGGATTAGTGGAGGGGTTAGTAGGTAGTATAGAAATTTGTTATACCACCCGAAGGCCTTCAATACAACTTGATGACTGTTATATACGATAGCAATCGGGACCAACGATTTAACGTGCGCTCCGAAGTACGGAATCGTTCTAGCAATTGTAAATCTGTTACATATATATTTACCCATACATGCCTATAATTAATAGACATGCAACCAATAATACCGCCTTCGTCGATATCTGCTTCGCCCAAAGGTTGAGAATGCTCCTAGCATTAAGCCCGCCTTTTGTACCACCCTTAACTGGTATAATAAAGAATTAGTAAATAAATAAATAAAATTTTACCATTAGCGGTCACCCATCCAGATACCGGTAGTACCCGCAGTTGCTTAATACTGTCGATCGCGTAGGATCGCCGCGAGCCCCAGGGCTAAACGCTTTACACTATGCATAGTAATACTAAAAATGGTGATAAAATATTTTGAATTGAGAGTACTTTTGTCCCTATATATGTATGTATGTCTGATTACAGGCAGGTTGTGGTTAGTTGTCCGCTAAACTTACAAATAAAATAAATTATTCCTCGACTAAAATATGTATTATTATTTTTAATTACAAATAAATAAGCTATGCCAAAGATTTCGTGACAATAAATATTTTAGACCTTCGTACACTTAACCCTCATTCGGCACGTGCCATAAGGAACTTTGCCCTAAAAATCAGCGTTAATATTTGTTTTTCTTTTAACTACGTAGCATAAGCTAGGGTCGTAAATCTTCGAAGTTGTAATCACGTCTCTGGCGATAAAATGAATTATAGGCATCCGTTATCTACGACATGGCCTGGGTTTTGTTGGTCACCCGTGAAAAAGGCGTTTATGAGGGTTCTATACTATGGTACGGTGAGCTCATTTGGTGTTAACTGGAGTACAGTTCATAATCTGTATTGCTGATTTATGTTGCTGTATTTGGACTAAAAGCGGGAGATCCACATTATTTCTGGCTTTTCGACGTTGCAACTGATTGACTATTAAAGGAGAGTGGGAGCTAACTAAGCAAGTTTACCTTGCATATCCAAATCCAAATTCAAAATCATTTATATATGTAGGTATCATTTCAATATACGTATGCACGTAATTTTTTGATTCCACCACCGTTTCGGAATGGTGCTTTTAAATCGAGGAGAGGAAACGGTGAAAGAATCGTATCTTCAACATGAAAAACCTGGCGTCATGGCATAGTCTATTGTTCAGCAGAATACAGCATTACACCATTTGTGCTACTTTCATTGAAGAAAAGACTTATTGATAAACGCCTATTTTAATACATTTTCATTAACAATTAAGCAACTATTTGATGGTGACAGTTATTCTAACGATAAAAGCGCCTTAAGCGCTAAATGAAAGCGGAGAGATCGCTCTTTGGCTGGTTCTGCCGTCTTTCTATGACCATATGTCTTCAAGTACCGTAAACAAAAACAATGTTCTGAACTTTCCTTACAAACTTCTCGCTAGAGTGAGCTCGGTGCTATATATCAACTGTCGAGAAACATATTTTTCTTAGAGCAGTTTGAGGGCATTCATCATCCTTTATTAAAAGTATTATTAACAATACTGTTTGCGTTAAGAATTCATAAATCTTAACAATTTGTGTCGTAATATAATAACATTTTTGTGTAACTCGGAATTGTATATATAGTATGTATACGGGTATTAAAAAATGTAATTAAAAATAAAGTCAGCATATATAAAAACACATTTGATTGAATTCTGTTTATTGAAGTGCTGTTTGATATATATACGGGTAGATCTAGTCCGAGCGATTAGCAAAAAACCAACATTTTCAACTGTAATTCATCAAGCATGTATCCGATCGATATAATTTTGATATCTATTTTGATATCTATTTGATATATCTTCTTCAGAAAATTTAGAACAAAGCCGCTAAAGACATGGCTGCTATATCGCCTACCATTTCACAGTTTATAAAGGACAAATAAACGAAGAAACAAACAAACAAACATACAAACAAACATTGATTTTTATATAAATAGATAGACGCAGACTAACCAAATAATGTGTAAAAGACGACCCTTATGGAGGCTGTTGTCATAACATTACTAATTGACACTTTCTTATTCGTTTATTAATATAAATAATCGTTTTTTACCGCTAAAGCTTAAATATTAATATATAAACTTGATCATCAAGAAGTTGTAATCCAATCAGGCGTCGACCGGGAACCGTAAGTGAGTTATCTGCAAAAGGCGATTGCAATATCTCAACTTGTCTCCGCAAAACTGCTTGTCGACAGGAAGTTAGCAGACTTAACTTGGGGCTTTTAACTGCGAAACGTTAATTCTTCTGTTGAAAATAAAATACATTTTGTGATATATCATAATTTTATATATCTTTATTGTATCTCTGTTTCTTTTTCTTTTTTCCCTCTCTTTATTTATCCTATTTTATTCATTGTATTGAACAATATTTATATTTATTTTTATACCGCTTTCAACAATTCTCTGCATATCCTGATGATTGACTGTAAGACTATTTAGACTTAATGTCTGCCACTACCACTTCTAAGTGAATCGCAAAATCTAATCTTCTCTTTTCTGCTTCTTCTTCTCTTGTGGTTTTCTTCTTTTCTTTATCTTTTATCTCCCAACAATCATTTTCTTCCACTTCAAGAAGTTAGACCAGCTTTGGTGAATGCCTGGTATGATCGTATAACATTTTTTGTGTTAGAGTTCCACCCAAGTCGCTCTTTGAAATCATCTAGGAACTGTTTCTTACCTTTCTTCTTTTTTCTCTCCTATCCACTTTATTCAAATCCTCTTCAGTCTTCTCAGTGGACAGAGGAGTTTGTCACAGATTTTATGAGGTCAGTCTACCGTGATGGACCAACCATTTATATACATATTTTTAACTTTGTATTTTCAGGTTGAGATTACTATGGAGCATTTTATATGAGTACATTTACATCTTGGATTTAATTTAAACGGTTTCACATTTCACCGTTAAAGAAATCCCTTCAGCGTTCTAAATCAGAATAAATTACATTTGCCCGTTATCTGGGTCCAAATGAATAGGGTATTAGAAATAAAACAGTCACATGGTAAATTGTTTTCTATTTTCGAATAAATTACTGTGATACACTTTGATACACTATTTTAACACGCTATTATTAGTTTCATCCTTAAGTTTTTTGGAAGCGACTATTTTGGGTTCTATTTTGCCCTACTTTGAGTGATCAAATTTCATTTAAACTTCGCACATTTGTCAAAGACTGATGACAATGCAATAATTCGATCAAAATATCCGATTATATCGATTAAGTTGGCTAGGATTCAGAAAATTAATGTCACTTCCAAAAACGTGGGGTGTATGCCATTTTTAAACTAACTCTGCATTTCGGAATGGAAGTAGTGATAAATTGTAACGGTTATTATTGAGCATCCCACGCTTTTAGAACAGTGACATTAATTTTAATGTAGGAAAGGTTGAAGATATAACGAATATACCAAGTAGTGTCATTGGAAGACTAGTCCTTACGCTTATTCGGTTGTCACGGATTACTAGAAAGTTCCTTTTTTAAATAGATAATTAAAGATTTGAATTTATTTTTAATTTACATTTAGATTTACTGCTACTTTTAGGAGTAATTTTATATGAGTCTCGGTTAGAGTGCGACTATAATTTAGATTGCATTAGTTAATGACGGCGTTTGACGACAGTCGGATTTTCCGATGACCCAATAAAACTTCGACATAGTACAGCGCGGTTTTAATATATAAATAGTTTATATCGTAATACCGGTACCGTTGCAGCTCAGCTGAAAATGAATAATTATTGTCTTCGTTTTATGAATATTTCTATTGTATTGAATAGCTGTATTCCACGCGCGTTGCTACGCGTATTAAAATAAAATTTGAAGAAAAGTCAACATATATAAGAAAATGTGCGTTTTTATTCTGTTTATGTGTATTAAAGTGCTGAAATTATAAATACACGGATAGATTCTACAATCCCGATCGATATAATTTTGGTACGAAAACTTTTTTCAAAGAATTCTGAAAAAAGTTGCTAAAGACTTCAGTGCTCTATGTCCTACTATTTTAGAGTCCATAAAGAACAAATAAACAAACATTATTTGTGTATATTTAAATTTAGGCATATTTATATATATATTTATATTTGTCAATTATTTAGGCGTCTTTTTAACTATCTTTATAAAATTAAGTTAACATTTTAATTATAGCGGGTACTCACGATCTCTGTATTCTTTTTATTCTTTTACCGATATTTCGACCCAGTTACATGGATCGTGGTCAGAATGGTTAAGATTCAGAATTCGACGCTATGGAAAATGTTTTTTTATGTCGCATGATAACATCGGCCAAATGCCGCTTAATTTAGAGAAAGTGCTATTAAAACAAAATCATCTGAATCTATTTTGTCTATAAAAATCCAAAACTATTAAAATTTTCCATCCAGACACATCAAAATCTAACTATCAACTTGTAATAACTTTAAAAGGTATCATAGCAACAATCTATTACAATAAATAAATATTGGAACCGAACTCATTGCATATAATAAGCCCAATAAGAAGTAACGACGTTCCAAAAACCGCGCCGCGAGCCAATCGAAATTCATTAACCCTTTCTCAGTTCACTTTTTCGGAGCGAACCATAAATTGGAAGATTTTAACCCTCCACCCTTTTTGTTTGTGGTAATGAGTGAATTACCATACAAATAGAATCAGTTTGGATCTCCGGTATAATTGAGGATGGCGCCCTGCTGGCATGGGTCCATGGGTCCTTTGTGCGCGCCGGCCCAACGATATATCGTTAGGTCGGCCGCTTCACAAATATTAGTTGATATGGATTATACGTGGATTGATTTGTTAATTACCAGATGGCTTGTGTTGCGAATAGAGACGCAACGGGTACGTAAATGGTTTATTGAGGGTGAATAACGTCTGTCGCGTTTTAGGGTTGATTTGAAAGGGTGAAACTGTATTATGGAAATTTTTGTGGTTGAATACCTTGCGAACTTTTTTTGATAGGAAGCAATTCAACTAAATATTTTGTTTCGCTTTCTTATTATTTCTTCAACATAAATTAGGCCGAATGGTTTTCCTGACATATGATCACGAAATTTATTTTCAATTAATTAAAAAATGCCTTTTTTATTTAAATCAAGAAATAGTTAGGCATTCAAATATTCCCTAGAAAAATCGGCATAGTTCATAATTGGAACAGAAATTTGTAAACTTATCTTCTAAGTTATTAAAACGTCCATGTTATTTATACATATTTAAATTCATTCTAATCATTCATTTCGACTAAATTTTAAAGTACTGATATTTCCAAAAGAATATTTTACAAACTGGTGCAATATAGGTACAAAGTTAGTTTTTCATCTTCTCGTGTTTACTATTCAGTTTATTGAAAAATTCCCAGTTAAGAAGGATTAAGAAGCATGAAGACCTATTTAATAACCTAGAAAATTCATGTCCTGTAAAGGACGGCTTAATACTTAAGGGTGAATTATGATCAAAACCTTACATCCTGGAAATAACCCTTCTTACTACGGTACTACGGTAATTACAATTCAATGTTTTCATTACGTATCTACTATTCAACTTATAAATTATCATTACTATTCAACCTATAACTTCATCCGCATGAATAGTAATATTTAATTTAATACATTTAATCCCTTTTAATGGACTTGTGTCTCGTGTATCCCGTCGTCGTCACTTTTTACACTTTCAGCAACTAAGTTACTGGCTGTTATGGAAATAAATATACCTGTGGAATATCCGAAATCTGAGTATCCGAATACTCTACTTTTACTTAAGCGAATATTCAAGTTATCTTTTATTTCATATTGTTTATAAAACGCATTTATTATGTAAATATTGTCCTTATTATGATGTTATAAAGAGGATGACCTTTTCGCGTGACTGATTTTTCGACGCACTGAAACTTCGAAATTTGGACAAACTCATACTGAAACAGTTACTGCTTCCAGAATTGGAAAAAAAATATTTTTTTCAATATTAATGTGATAAATACAACTAACTCATTCATTAAGAATACCTATATTTATTTTATTTCTCCTAAGATAAATTATAGTCACGTTCAAAATACAAAAATAAGCCCTATTTTAGTTATCAACAATTTTAAAATTTTAATATACTCTCCATTAACACAGTTGATTTGGAGAAATTTCTGACCTAAAGAGGATATTAGGCTGTCTTCTTGGCTAGCAAGAAATCGGTAATGCCGTTATACGAGGTAACGACCAATTAGTTTTAACGGACTCTAAAAGTTAACTTTACTAACTTAACAGCAGATGTTATCTTGCAGCATATAAAAACATTTCATTTCTATCGAATCGAATTATGAATCTAAACCATTTTAAATCCATTTAAACACACAGTAAAAAACATCAAAATCGGTTCAACCGTTTAGAAGTTCAGTGACACACGAACAGCAGAATTACATATATAAAGATATCCGTTTAATATCCGTATGAGATATATATCCGTAAAATTTACCCAACACTGACGCATGTCACCTGTCATCGAGCAAAACAGATGGCTACTGGACAGATGGTGGGCTATAAATAACTTTTTGTGAACATTTAGGAATGGAGAAAGAAAATAAGAACTGACTGCTAACTCCTTAAAGAGCGCTATGTTTTGTCCGACCTATATTTTTGTCAATATTTTGTATTTTAATACTTGTGTTTCTCAGCTTAGTGGTATAAAAATCAGACTTCTCAGACAGTATTAAACACACACAGGGAATTTGAGATAAGAATTTATAAACACTTATATTTTTATATATTTTTTTTCCATTTAAAATCCGAACATTATAAATTACACCAAGACCCCGCGTCGTTAGGGAAATTAAAAAAAATATCTTCTAAAACCAGCCAGTGCAACAAATAAACAAACAAAGATACAAAAAAAAAACATTGATATTTAGATATAATTTTTTTATCCGCGTGTATATCACGGAAATTTTAAATGGTTTGATCGATTTGATGACATTTTTTTGTTCAAGTGGATTCGAGAATGGGTAGCGTACAATTCGATCCGATGTTTCTTTAATAAACTCATTATTTAAATGTCATACGAGAGAAGTGCGTGCATTTTCTACCGTCTGCATAATAGGGAATGTTCTGACGACCTATTTGATTTAATACCTGCCGTTCATGTACACCACCACTCAGCACGATGCAAAACAAGGTTCCGCCAACACCACTTGGACACCTGGCGTTCTTCCACACATTTTCATGGCATTTTCTGCATCGCACTTATAAACTCGGTTTTCACGGCATTTTCTGCCTCGCACGTGTAAACTATGGAACGAATTTTCTGCATCCGTATTCCTACAGTGCTATGACATAGGGTCCTTCAAGAAGCGGTTTCATTGCTTCCTTCTCGACCGGCAACGTGTTGGTAACATCCCTGGTGTTGCTAATATTCATGGGCGACAGTGATCACTTTACCATGGCGTGACCCGTCTGTTCGTTTGCCTGCTTACAGCATAAAAGAAATACGGGGTTTAGGATTCCTGACTGTTCCACTACCTCGACAATGCTATCGTATTCCTGTGTAGCATCAACATCCTAAAGAGCCTCTTGCTCTCATAATAATGTCAATGTCGTCACGTTTTGCTAAACAACACAAGGGAACACGAGATAGCATTATGTATGCTATAGCGCATACACTACACTAATATGATATCTATACTAATATAATACAATCTATCTATACTAATATATAAAGCTGAAGAATTTGTTTGTTTGTTTGATTGTTTGAACGAGCTAATCTAAGGAACTGCTGGACCGATTTGAAAAATTATTTTAGTGTAAGATAGTTCATTTATGGAGGAAGCCTATAGGCTATATAACATCATGCTAAGAGGAAAAGGAGAGGAGCAGCAATAAAGAATATTGCGAAATCGGTAAAAGTTTGAGCTATTGTTGCGTGCGCTGAGTAAACAGTGAAAGTTACTCAAAAATCATGTATTACAATATAGTTGCAAAGTTCTAAATAAAAGTCCGCGACAGCATATGTCTAGCTTTTAAGGTTAACCCACTATAACCATTTTTATGGTTAT
>DWJN01006174.1:0-10873 GCA_018248895.1 Carystus phorcus
ACTATACTTTAAGCCAAGGTTTATTTTACTTGGTCTAATAGAAGTTTAGACCGGTACTTTGCTAGTCCACGTTTTGTAATAAGGCCGTTTATGTCTGTCTACTCTCCGCCCCCAGTTTTCCTGCATAACCTTGAATCGAAGTCTAAATTTATGTTATCAACAAGACTAATAAATATTCACAAACAACGACAAACTCATAACCACTTAATAGTTTGATAAAAATGTATTATAAGACTAATTAAAAGGTAATTGTAATGCTGAACGATAAAAGCTAATTTCATGGTATCCGTCCATTTGTTCGTAATATATGCATTTGGCACACGGTAAGCGAGTCAGGCGTGACATGCTTCACTAGTACCTAATGTGGTCACACCGTTTATCGATAATGTGGTGACTGACACTTCGACGGCAACCCAAACGTTTTAAAACATTTCATAGTTGATTCTAGAAGTTACTATGAACTGTCAGTCAAGAAAATATCCTTATAACCATGTTGTACCTTTGGTACAAAGCAACCTCCAGATATCCAAATAACTATCCGGAAGATAGAAGCTTATCTGGTGTTACTGGGCTGTTTGTTCGCAGTTTCTTCCCCTCGATTGAAGCACTTTTCCGAAACGGTGGTACGATTAAAATATGACGTGTATCGGAAAAATACCTACATGAGTAAAAGATTTAGAATTTAAATTTTAGTTTCATCTCGTGACAGAAAACAGGATTTTAAATCAACTTGGAGTCAAGAATGGATGACATAAGGATAGCTCTAATGGCATTTTTTGTGTATCTTTTTCTACATATTGTTCTTTGTACCTTATAAGTGTTTGTGTAAATTTTATTATTTTCCTTACTGTTACTCGTTTATTCGTATGTGTCTGTTACTCCTGTACCTTAGCTCACCTCTGTTACTCTTCTTTTACATTCTAGACGCTATTGTCAGGAAGATATTCCAATAGCGATAAGATCGCTTTTTATATTGGTTGCTTACTCATTTTCCATTAAATTTACATTCTTGGAGTAGGGCGAAGAATAATAATAATATTTCGCAATTAGATTACAACCCTCCGGAACAGAAAACAATCTTCGAACAGATGTGAGGTAATCGCGAGTCCATTTCTGATGTTTTTAGGTCCTCGTATCATTAATACACATCGATGCACGGGCCAGTGATCACCAACGTACGCCACGATCATTAGCCGTGTTGATATATCGACGTCTGATATGTTTATTACTCGGAACAATGTCGATGTATTCAATCGCGAACTATATTATTCGAAGGCCAAATAATGCCTTATTATCTGACGCACACACCGCGGTTCTGTTTAAGTAGCTAGAGAATGTTTTCGTTTTAAATTTTACAAAGAATGGTAGATGCAAAATATTTGACGTTTCATAAGTGTATTTATAAATACCTACGTGAAATAAATGATTTGAGTTTGAGTTCAAATACGTATATTATACTACAGATAGGCACTAAGGGTAATAGGCTTTTTTGCACACGGGTACTTACGATTCTCGTCGTTACATAAATACATTTAACATATCCAAAACATTGCTATAAAATACAAAAAACAGTGGGTACCCATTTGCATTTAAAATATTCTCAAAGATACATAAATGGGTTTAGTATTATTTAATTGTACTAAAATGTTTTTTTATCGTAAATATATATGTATAAAGTACGTAGTAAGAACACTAGTTATTTTAATATACTACACAATTGTTTTAACTAAAAATATATGCACATTGAGCAAATATCTCTACTATTTAGTGTCATTTGATAGTTCTTACAAATTCTGCAACATCGGACTCGTTGGGACGTATAAATTATCTTACGATTGGCGTGAACACAACAGTTAAATGGGGCATTAGTTAGAATTTACCGACCAAACTAACCAAAAATTCATTGTTACCTCATACGACTCCAACGCTAAAACCGTCAAAAAATCACGAACGCATCATTACATTCGCATCGAAGTGTTTTGCAAAAAAAAATATACAAAAAAAAGACGAACCGTGACGTTGGTGGTCTTGATTTTATAGCGTAAAATAATAATGGCACCTATGTGTTCTGTTCTATATAATAATGGGGGTACCATTTCTGTGGGCAGCATAATGGTCGGTCGCAACATTCTCTGGGTGGTCGGATTATAACGCAAAGCCGTGGATTAAGCCACATCGACACGTGTGCTTTTCTATGCTTTCGAGTGGCTTTAGGCGATTGTGTACTCGATTGTACTGCTAGTGATAAGGTAAGGCGGGAATTACATGGTTGTTATAAATTATTATAACAAAGTATGGCGTCCTGCGATGATACTTACGGAGAATACGAATTTCAATTTGCAGTTTTATAAGTTTAAATTTGACATACGATTTTATTTTTCTTAAATGGTTTTTAATGAGTACCAGTTGTTAACTTAATTCCTGAATTAAAACAACGACACACAAGTTTTTATATACATTTACGTTGAAAAAGCTCTCAATTGTGTTTAAATTAATAATGCTTAAAAAGAATTGAATTTCAAACTTTTTAAATTTAAACATCGTACGAAATTTAAAAGCTTTTTCGACGGGCGTGCTATTAATTCAAGCAATGCTTTGCGGTAAAGTTGAACTGATGCCTAAATGTGACCCGATTTCAAGTTATAAAAAAAGCTACCTACAGTCCGAAGCATATTTCCGTGATCAAAACCATCAAAGAGGACGCAAGCCGCCCACAAATAATTCAGCTACCGTTTAGCAGTAACATGATTATGATTTTTTATCCTACGGTAAATTTTGCCGTAAAAAATATCTATGCTGTCCTTTAATGTTAATCGAAGAAGGTTTAAATTCCATTGGCAATTGATTTTGTGGTTATTGTGTTTAAATTTGTATTCGTTTTACGTTCTTTTATAAGAGTCAAACGAACCGCGAAGTATTTTACCCGAATCAGTCGTGTTTGCGCAGTGGACCCACGGACGTTCGAGCAAAATGGAATTTTTGTCCGAATAATGGTATTAAATTTTGCCCAGATCGACTCTGAATAATAGTGTTAAATTTCGTGAATCCATCTCGAAATATGATGAATCTGTCGGTTCCACTTTTGTGTTACATTTTTCATCCAATCTGCAATGCCGCCAAAGACTCATGGAACATTAACTGCAGATGATATTATTATGCAGTATTCGAATTTAAATTCTTTAAATATCTTGTTCTCAACATGAGTTGGTGCATCTTTATATAATTCAATCATTCGTGTATGTCACTGAACTCCTCCAAAACAGTTAGACTGGTCTTGTTTATTACATATTATTAATGACTAGTAGACCTGGCGAACTTCGTATTACCTTGAAACAATTGTCTGGTTTTTGTAACATCTTATCGTTACTAAACTCGTATTGGTTGTAGCGTTATATTATATATCCTATAGCCTTTCTCGGTAAATGGACTATTCAACACAGAAATAATTTTTCAATTCATATTAGTAGTTCCCGAGATTAGTGCGTTTAAACAAGCAAACTCTTCAGTTTTATATTATTAGTATAGATTATTATTAGTCACAACTCAAATCGATATAATATATTTTTTTCATATTACAGAATAAGATATTCGCTAGTCCCTATATACAAAATTAAATGTTTGTATGTTTGTTCTTCATGTGTTCCTAAGCCTATGACCTGTTTGTGATGAAAGTTTAGTGTTATTTTTCAGCTTATTTTCGCAAAGGTTTCTGAATTACTCATAATATATCCACGCCCAGATCGTTTCTTCACAAGGGAACTCCTTAAGGGTTTATAGTGCGTGAATCGAACTAAGCAATATTTTCAATATAAAGGGACAGATAAGATATAACGTGTATTGCAAGAATAGCCTAAACAACATCCTTTTGGGGGTATCGTATTAAAATTTGATCCTTAATCAAATCGTAAATAATTATAATAAGGACGAATTTCGAAATGCACAATAAACAGACATACATACAGACTTATATAATTCGAACTAAAAGCTTAGGTTTGAAGTAACAGATTTATCACGTCGTTAAAATTTCAGAGTAGTTAGAAGTAATAGAAAAAATATTGAATTTGTTCACTTTATTATTTCTTCTCTCTTATTATAGTCTCATTTCACATATAAATTTAGCCATAATTGCCTACTTATATTTTTATTTCATATATAATTTGTTAAATAAGTAATATGAAACCATAATCATTGTTGAGGATGTCTGGTTTCCTGTGCTTGCACAATTGCTGTTATTTTTACAGTAACATTTACTATTTTTTTATTAATAATAAGACATGTAAGCGACCTATTTCGAATATAATATATCCCATTCATAAATAATGTTACTAATAAATACTTTTAGCAAATGTTTACTCAAATGAGATTCGCATTCGGCAAACATTGTCCAGGGAATCTTTTGGAGGTATCTATTTTCGATGCACCCGTTATTTTCTGATCTTTTGCCGACTGCCTTTGGTGTAAACAATAGTGGGGTAGTTAGTGGGCAAAGCAGGTAAAACTATTTTCTAGCTAAGGTAGCGATGTATCTTCTACTTACATCATATAAGCTAGTTTGTTATGAGGAGCGTGTTGAATTAAATCTGAGTTAAATTTTTTTATGCCCTGACGATTGAAAGTGATGGCAAATGTTGGCGTCACCTACTGTAAAGCCGTGCTGGCCTGCCATTCTCTTTATTAAATCTTCGTCAAACGATTTGTCGAGTCGCTGTGATGATGAAGCAAATTCGTATTAAAAGGACGAGAGACGGGTTGTTCTCATGTCTTTATTGGTACTTTCTACAATTATAATGCTTAGCCTAACTTATACTAATACGGCTTAGTTACACACTACAAGGCTTTGGTCTTGAGAGTACAGTTTCTTTTATGTCTCTTCTCTCTTGATTGGTAATACGTCAATCTTCTTTAATGTTGCTGATCATTCCAACCATCCATGGGCGAAGGTGACCTACCATCAGACGTATGCTCTTCTCTAAGTAGTCGATTACATATAAAAATTACATACGGGATATGATGGTGGTGACCACATTAATATGTGGTGACCACATTAATATGTGGTGACCACATTAATATGTGGTGACCACATTAGTATGTGACGTGTAACAATTCTGTCGTTGTAATTCTCAGCATTGTCTGTAACTCCAATCATCCGAACTGTATCACTTATGGTTCACTCTGAAAACCAGCGGTCGTGAAATTTTACGACCATTAATGCTGAGCGTGAACCTATTTCACTTTTACTTGTTTTTCTTAGTCACTGTTTGTATTCTGCTATTTTTAGTGAAATAAAGATTTTCATTCATTCATTCATTAATCGAACTGTAGAGTGTCAATCTTACATTTAATGTTGTTGGTGTCCACTCGTTTTCTAGTAGATAACATATAAAAAGGACACACAGGTTGTGATGGTAGTGACCACATTAAACGAACTGTATATTCTACCATCTAACCCGTACTTGATGCTCGACGGTCGTGCGATATGACACATTAGCGCGCATTCGTTGACAGCGCGCCAGTTGCAATTAGCTATGGTCATAACACGCGCGTCTAGTGTTGTCCTGAACAAGTACTCGATAAAAGATATTTTAATGCTCGATAGAAGAGTCCATTCGTTTATATATTACGTGTTTCTGTAATTTAATGCATCGTGTAATGTCTTTTCGTTGTGTACATAATTATCTTTATCGCATTAACTTTCTATTAAACAAAAATTATTGGAATATAAATCTTTCAATACGCTTCAATTAGACTATGTTGCAAGATGTTACAAAAAAAGAAAAATTTAGATTAAAATATATGGTGTAAATTTTTTTTTTTTTCGGGAAACTTCTTTTAATATGAATAATAAAATGCAATACTGAAATACAGCTAGCGAAAATATTTTATTAAAGTAAAATTGAAATAGTAAAGCCTATGATGTGAAATAAAGATTTTGCAAAATACCCTTAATTTTTGTAAAGGAGTAAAATTACTCTAGAATTGTTAATTTAAGCATATACTTTTAAACGTTCATCGTAGCAGCATGTTACATGGTATTAACAGATCCTTTAGTTATAACAGAAAATATATAAACTATTTATATTTAAAAAATAAGGGCAGTATACTATGTTTTAAAATTAAACAGAATGAATTGTTTTTATCGATAATTATTTTACTGCACTAACACTTAAGGCTTGCATAGTCTGAGGTATCAAAATAACTAATCATTATGTAATCTTCGGCCGTTGCGGGTTGATACCGCGTGTGTTCCCAGAACTTGGGGTTATAGGAAATGGGAATTGCCCATCGTTCATAAACCTAAACCTGTATCGTGCCGAACATGAAATGGTTTTATGAAAACATGTATACATGTCAGGATTTTTACTGATATTCAATAAAAACTTTGATCTATATGTTTCAGATTCCGTTAGGATTTTATTATTTCAATTCAAATAGCAATTATTATTTACGTTGATATTTATATACATATATAAGATATCACATTTTAGTATATATTTAGCATACGTCCGAGTCGGAGGTACTAATTAAATTACTAGTGAAATTAAAATTATTATATTAAAATATAATTAATGTATTCTTGAAATACATTTTTATTTAAAATGTTTGAAATTAATTTTAATTTCATCAAACTCTAACATGAAGCCTTGTTACATTGCCGCTATAATTTTATGTCAATTAATAGCTTTTAAAGGATCTACCTACACTATAGAACTACGTTTTGTATGCATCAAAATTAATGCAAATTGCCATATTCGAACGAAACTGTAAGGTTTTTGTGCAATTTGATTAATTGAATTTATATCTAAAGGATGGCGTGGGTATTAGAATAATGAAATGTAATTAATTTGACTCATATAATATTATGTAATTCTATGAACTAGACCTACTGTAGATATATGCGTTTTTAAATAGCCACTAAACGAACAAACGGGCCACCTGATGGTAACAAACGTCGACAAAGATATTAGTAATACCAAAGTTATCACTGATCCGTTGCTGACCAAAAACTTTAAAGAACAGCTTTCTTCTTATATCTTCTTCATTGGCTGTTAATGCTTCGATAATGCCTTTGTTGATGATATCAATGGATGACGATAATCCCACACCATCATGTGGCTCGTCTTCTCGTTTATAATTTTTTTAGACAAAAGAAGACAAGAGAAGGAACTAAAAACTTCTCTGATAGAAATAAAAAATTTCGTAACTTTAATTGCTAAAGACTGACAAAGCGTTAGTTTACAATGTTCAATTTCTCCTATCATCCAATTCTTGTTCAAATAGCTAGCCCTTAACTGTCACGTCACTTAAAGCCTAAGTTGTCTTACTATCCTTTTCTTAACCAAGTTCTCCTATCGTGCATTTCTCCTCCAAGTTCTCCTACTATCTACTTCTCGTTCAAGTTCTTCTACTATCTTTTTCTCGTTAAAAATCTTCTCCTATCCTTTTCTCGTCAAATTTCTCATACCATCGTATTCTTGTCCAAGTTCTCCTACCATCCTTTCTCGTCCAAGTTTTCCTATCTTTTTCTCGTTCAAGCTCCTACTATGCTCTTCTCCTTCAATTTCTCCTATCATCCAATTCTTGTTCAAATTCTCCTACCATCCTTTCTTCGTCCTACGACCGAAAAATATTTGTAAAAATCAATTTCGAATAAAATGATTTGATTTTTGATTTTATCCTTTTCTCGTTCAAGTTCTCCTACTATTTGATTCTTGTCCAAGTTTTCCTACCATCTTTTCTCGTCCAATTCCTCGCCAAGTTATCTCTCGTATTAATTACCGGTCCTCAACACGGTATCACCATCATTAGGTGTGTATTGGTGTCGCTCTTTCATTTCAGGTGGCCTCTATCTTATCTAAAGAGGACGTGCGGGTGGTACAGACCGTTTCATTGTTACGACCAACTTAACACTCTATCTAATGAAACAGTGCCTTACTGTGCTTGAAATAAAACAAAAACTCAATTGATAGCTACTTTTTTCCGACGGTTTTCACTCAGGTAACGTTACTTGAAAATCGAACTTGTCGTGTAAGTTATAAAGTTCGTTTTAGAATGTCCTGAAATGGTTTTTCCGGTAGTTTTACAACCCAAACGGTTTAAAGCGACAACGGGCCACTTGTTCTCTGATAGGTATGTAAATAAGTAGATGGATGGTTGGTCACCGACCAGTTGTTTGTCGTGAGCAGCGATAACAGTTATGGGGCAAGTTTGTCACTAACCTGTACTGTATCTGCTCTACACGATATGGAGGTAATTTAACGTTAATAGGCTTGTATCATTCGAGGGCAATGACCGATTTTTATAGTCTTTGAATTATATGTATAAGCGACTATTATTAGGTGTTATTGAATTATCAAGTATCAGTTTTAACTAGGAATTCTTTTAAGATTACAATGTTAGAAACAGAGTTTGATTTCAATATAGTATTGAGATAATGAGATAATTGAGTATTGATATTTAGATTTTTTTTTCTCTCAAATATTTTCTCGTTAGAATGAAAATTGACAATCATTTATTTATAGACTATTATTTTCAATACACTTATGCACGTCATTTTTTATTCTACCATAGTTTTGGAAACCTATAAAATTTTGATATATATACAAAATAATTGAATCACTATTGAAATCAATTTGATAATCATTTATTCATGTAGGTATTTTCCTATTTTTTTATTTAATTGTCGAAAGCTTTATCATCGAGGAGAAAGGGCGAAAGAACGTTGTAACCAAACGTAAATATCCAAGAATAGGATATTTTGATTGTAGCGGGAGTTAATTAAATTACCAGCTCGAGGATTTGATTGAATTCTCTAATTAGACCGCGGACGTCTCCGACAAGTTGGACTTTTGGGATCGTGATGGATGACCTTGTTTACGACAGAAATTTATCAAAACCGTTTTGAATTTTGTTACCATGAAATGTATCAGAATATTCAAAATGAATACTAGTATTGGTTGACTTACGGCCGGTTTCTGAAAGGCTGATCAATGAAAAAATTAAGAAATTCCGTCAAATCTATTGTCAAACGTCAATTGGGTTGCCGAAAGCATGATTATTCAGAAATTATTCGCTAATCAACGTTTCAGAAACTCGAATTGACTTCAAAGAACTTTCACCTTAATATGCGTGTTATATGAACGAAATTTTGACAAACCTTTCAGAAACTGGCGGATAACCTTACCGCCTCTATTACAAAATAAGGTCTAAACCACGATTGTCAAGTATAGGTTTATCTTCCATACTATACTTTAAGCCAAGGTTTATTTTACTTGGTCTCATAGAAATTTAAACCGGTACTGTAGCTAGTCCACGGTTTGTAATAAGGCCGTTAGAGTTTTCTGCTAATAGGAAAGGTGACTGCTGAACTTTGCCATTAGTTGGCGCTACTGGAATTTGTGACTTGACATAACGGACATTTTCATTATGACTGCTCTTGGATTAGTTTATTTTTGCATTATTTATTTAGATCGCATATTATCGATTACATATTTCACATGATTTAAACAATGTTATAGATGAAAATGAAAAAGCGTTCTACGGAACATAAGATTGAAGTACCTACATTTCAAACGTTAGACATTTCAAAACTGACTAACAGTTGTTTTAAACCCTTGTTGCATCATCTGTTCAGAGCTTTAGAATTTAGCTTCGAATGATGAATTATTTCTGTTTTCGGTCTGAGTGTGTATGTTAATGTTTTTTCATGGTCCATGGCACCCACGACACGAGGTATCCTAGTGTGGGGCTATGAATGTGTGGCGTGTGGCATATTAACCATTATTTATTTATCACTATTAACTACTACTACTATTAACTGGCCAGTTGGTGGTATTTTTAACTCATCGAAAGTTTCAAACTGCGCACGTTACGCACAGTTATAAAGCGATCCAACGACATTCTTAATAGACAATTTTTAAACACGAACGCGAAGTCCCGCGTACGGTATGATTTATAGAAGTGGAAGCTTGTATGAAAATTTCCCAACGCAATAGCGTGGGCGCGTTGACAAGCGTGCGGTTTTATTGACGGCGGGCGCGCCGCGGTGGACTGATACCGATCTCGACATACACACGGACATATATCTATTTACTATATACCATAGACACTCGAAGTAGTGACAGCCTAGTGTTTCAACGTTTCGCACCCTTAGTAATATAAGGGCACAGCTAAAAAAATTGGATATTTGGGTTTTTGGCATAAATGGGTTATATTTTTACAATATTAGAATATTTTTACAATATAATCTATTTATGCCAAAAACTCAAATATCCAATTTTTTCAGTTGTGCCCTTATATTACTAAGGGTGCGGTTTGTAGGAAGGTGTGCCTTAGATTCTTTCGCCGTTTCCTTTTTAACCGATTTAAAAAAAACGTTCTCAATTTGATTGTATTATTGATTTCCAACCAGAACTGGAGCAGGTTGTGATTTTCTTATCGTGTGAAAGGCAAACGAAAAAATACATGGGTTACTTGTGTATGGTATTACAGTGTTATGGTATTTATCGTCGGACATGAAAATAGTTCGTATCAAAAAAGTGCAGCCTGGACCTGAAATCTTTATACCATTTTTAAAGAACTGATTAAAATTACCACAAATTTAATTACGATGATGGGCATCGAATAGAGAAGTCCCTCTGATCATATGATCTGATATTATATTTATTGACTTCTGAATAATTGACTATATTTTGTTAACGTTTTGTTTTTAGTGTGGCTATGTCGTGATCACACGAAAATGCGCAGACACATTTCTACCTATTGAATAATAATGAAGAAGAAATACATACAATAAATAAAAATACATAAAAAATAAGTACACATAAAAATGTACAACGCATGATGTTATATTGCTAAATAAAATAAAAATAAATCA
>DWJN01006175.1:0-10873 GCA_018248895.1 Carystus phorcus
AACAAGTCTTACGGCCGGTTTCTGAAAGGCTGATCAACGAAAAAATTAAGAAATTCACTGTCAAATCTATTGTCAAACCTAAATTGGGTTGCAGAAAGCATGATTATTCAGAAATTATTTGCTAATCAACATTTCAAAACTCGAATTGACTTTATAGAACTTTCACGTTAATATGCGTGTTATATGAACGATATTTTGACTAACCCTTCAGAAACTGGCGGTTAGGTTAATTGATCAATTAATCAGAGCTGTCAAATTCGATTCGAATTCGTTTGTCAAATGCGAATTTGTTTTCTGATTTATTATTGTCTAATCAATATTTCAGAAATTTGAATTGATTTGACAGAGCTTCTAAGTTAACATGTCTGTTAGTTCAACGAGATTTCGTTAAGTTTTTCAGAAACGGGCAGTTAGTGCACTGTGCCGACTTATGATATTTGTTCCCTCCCTGGCATACTCCAACCTGTACTGGGTGAAGCTGACGCTATCGCAAAGTATGAGGTTTTTTGAAATAAAAATATCTGTCTGCCTTAGGTTGTGTATATTTCTTTTGATAAAAATAAAACGTCACTCCAAAAAAAGAACTATTCAAAAAAAGGTTTATATAACATATAAAATGTACCAGTGCTATGAGACGGGCTAATTGTCGACAACACTGAGTCTTCCACTGAATCCTTGCTGATAAACAGCAAGCTGTATGTTTATTGTACTGTTTACGGTACGCAATTGACCTGAAGTAGCAATAAACGTTTCCGTGGCTCAAGTAGGTGGTGTTGCCATATCTGAATGAGCACTCGATCTGTCTCCCTGATACTATTTTAACAGTCACTAAACAACCTGATACACGTGACTATTAATACAAACAATTTAAAGATCTTATTATAGCAATAACGAGCTTTTCTTCCCAAACATTGCACATGTAACACTTAGTAAAATTGGAGTTTAAAAATTAACTCGACTTTTCGAAAGTCAACTACGCCATCGTCTACAAAGACCTACGATGAGTGGCCCTGGTAGAAGAAGCGGCAAGAAACTCCCAAGGTGCTTTTTTTCCAACTCACTACACTGTACTGTACTGTAACTACAGGCAGCACTTAAATGTTACAACTTATATCAAGCTCATGACCAAGCATTCTTGTCATTAAAATATTCATCTAATTTGTAGTAACATTTTGACATTAGAATACCTTTGACATAAGCTTTAAATCGACAATAATATTGCTATAAATTGACAATATTAAATATCTTCATATCGTAATCTCAAATGCATTATAATAAAATATTGTAAACGCAAGTACAATAAACGTAATAATTATACAACACCAATATTATAGATAAGTCGGTCACGTGTATGTACGTTTATAGTGATGTTAAGACCTACCTGATACTCCAGTGACTGAGTGGCTCACTTATGGTGTGTGACATTGGAAAGACTTAGCCGGGGATGCCACCACACTGCACCACTGAACACAATGACATCATGACACTTGTCATGTTTGGAACTTATACCCCGTGTAATAGAGAGGGTAATGGAGATTCTGCTAAGACGTTATTAAAGTAATGTTTTGACTGTTACATGAAATTAATAGGTATGTATATCTTCTTATATATAAAATTTTCATGTCACAATGTTAGTTACAAATGTTACAATACTCCTCCGAAACGGCTTGACCGATACTCATGAAATTTTGTGTGCATATTGGGTAGGTCTGAGAATCGGTCAACATCTATTTTTCATACCCGTAAATGTTAAGGGTGGTCCACCCCTTAATTTTTTATGGCATAGGTAACAACGTTTGCTAGGTCAGCTAGTAACTTATAAAATCATAACATTAATTATAAGTTAACTAAGTATAAGTCCTAAAATAAATTAATACCTACTGCATTAGATTGGGGTAATACATAGTTTTACCGAAGCGAAGCAAGAATGGGTTGCTATAGTTATAATAATTTCAAGGATTATGCGTATTATAGTGCTAAGGATAGAAACGCTGTCAACCCTATGCAAGGAATGCGGCGGCGTGACGGCCGCTATATACGAGTATATTGGCCATAAAATTTGTCCTTTCGCATCGAGAGCCGCGCTCGATACAATATTGCAAAGTAGCCCTTATATCGTGCCCGATGTAATTGTTTTTTAATTATCACTGTTGAAGATTCTCTCGTGAGGATTTCATGTACCTTGCTGACATACAGGTATACGAGTGTAATTACGATTGATTAACAACAGGGATGATGGTAATTTCAGTAAAAATATAGTTCAATATAACTGGCGGGCGTTATCTCATAACACTGGTATGTTACACTATTGTTATAACTAGATGCTACCTGTGAATTCTCACATCTTCAGTTCAGTTCGAACGGCCCTGGGTTTAATTCCTCCCAATAGTGCAGAAATTTGGATAATGCGTTTGAATTTCTATTTGCGGTCTGGATGTGGGAATTAGCTTTATTTGTTGTCCACGGCACCGACATATAGAACTCTATGGGGCTATGGGTGTAACGTTATACCGTTATTATTATTACTTATGTGTAGACTGAAATAAACACTAAATATTAAGTGAAAACAGCACGCGAATCGGTTAAGCTGTTTCTAATATAAGCATACACGAACACAGACGGATCATTGTTTTGCGTTCTATTGCGACAATAATAGTTATTTATTTATCATCTATATTCCATTCACAGGTAGCGATCAGTTTTTTATAAAGTAAGTAGGTATATTATAATCTTATTATAACCTAGTTAAGAATTATATAGACCTAAACGACCGGTACCGAATACTCAAAAAATTGAATCCTATTCTTCTTTTCTTCGAGGCGACCCGCCCTTCATTGACCCCCGATTATACACGTCGTATATCGATGCAAAAGGTTAAATAGGTAGGTCTCAAATGGCAAAGACCTCAGATACAGCGTAATGGCATTCAGCTCACTGTTATTGTATGATACAAACAACTACGGAGGAGCTTCTATTGCTCACTATACACCTGCTGTTCCGCTCCGATTGCCGTTAAAGGTCAATTATGAAGTAAACATGTTGCTGCCATTCGAACGCGGTTCACCTGATAATTGAAACAAACGTGGAGTTCAAATATATGACGATTATTATAGGCACTTTACGCACTTATGATTTAATGTCTGAAACACGTCATCTTCGTATTACGTGATTTTTGCGTCTTCTATCTATGTTGTGTGAGGTGTAAGGACAGAGTTAATGGTAGGTATGGGAAATTTTCAAAGATAAATATAGTAGATGTATTTAAGTGTACGTTGTGAATTTAAAAATGGAACACAGCGTGATTGTGTTGAAATCGCTGTCCCTAAACTTGGCCCTTAATATTTGTTTTTGCTTATTAAAAATTCATATATTTAGTAATCTTAATTTCAATATGATTTAAAATAAAATATATGTATTGACTTTTGTTTACATTAGTTCTATATAAACGCAGCTTTGCTAGTACCATATTCCTATAGTACTTGTAGCTCAAACAGTCGCTCAGCTGTCTCTGTCATAGAAGTCCCCCATGCGGCAATCTGATTACAAATCTGTAGACTAATAATAATTGACAGAGCATGCCCTATTAATTAGTCTGTTCGCTCGCTTCATTTGTTTTGTACGTTATAGTCAGAAATACGTCAGTGATGGGTGCAACAGGCAGGCTAATTTATTAGCACGCAGAAGTAACAACATAACTAGAGGTCGTTAGTTGCCCTGCTTACTTGGGTTCGTAACGGTTTTTTAAAACCGGTATAGATCACCGTGAAATACCGGTATTATTGTTAAGTAACTTAGTATCGTAACGAATTTTATGTGAATTTAGAGGTTCGGTTTTGAGGTCAGTTCTTCGTTATTGCAGTGAATCTTAACTTCAGAAGTCTCATTCGGCGTCAGTGATGATGAATCAACTCATTTCTTGGAAGAAGATAAGAAGAGTTAAGTCATAAGTATTAGCGGCTGGGTAGCTACAAAGTCAAACGATTGTATTGGTCCGACTACAGTCTCTGATAATGATAAGATAATCTTTGCCTGAGAGGAAATACTTGTTTGCTATGTCGTTGATTCACTTTAGGTAGATACACTATAATGCAAAATTGTGTATTTTTTCTCCAATCAACAATTGCTTGACATTTGTTTTAAGTGTTATGTTGATATCAAGTTCATCTCTATTTATGATTTACTGCAACAGTCTTTGTTTATAAATTAGATGCTATAGGGTATCTAATGCTGCCAAAGTCCATACAATCCGAGGACAGATCCATTTTCCGGGATAAGGCCCATGTTACTTACTCATTATGTAGCTTTTTATAAGTAAAAAAATTTAGTTTTATCCATTACAACTGAATATATCAGTCTTTTTTTATTATATCAACAAATCATTTTAATTCTTTATTTCTCTTATTATATCAAATCAAATCATGTTATTCATAGTTGGTTTTTACAAACACTCAAAAGTCAAACTACGCCATCGCTTTAAAAGAGACTTTGAAGAGGAGACTAGATAATTATTTAGATGCACGTCATTATCGTTACTGTATACAGACGTTACTTTCCATCGTCGTTATCCATTGTTATTTGAACTACCGTGAAATAATTAGTGGGTACATCCAACGCTCAACGACGTAAATATTATTAGCGAATCATTTTTTCATTTTCAACATGATAATATCATCTCTCTTATTCAGCACGTTTTTACATCAAAACGACAGCTAAAACACGAAAAATAACGAAAAATATCGAGAGCCATTGCTTAATGATGACTGCACATAAAAAATCTCAAACAGTTGCATACTGCATTTTCAAGATACTATGCGTCTCGAAATAATGCGTGTATAAAGGACATAAGCTATAACGGTAATAACCCGGAAGGCATCCCCGGCACGCTGAAAGTGCTACGTCAGTCGGGGCGGGGCGGGGAGCGGGGAGCCGCTAGAAATAGCCCTTCCCGTTGTTTGTCTTGCGGAACAGCGCATCCTCGCGGGAATGAACCGTCAAGGAAAGCGCTGTATAAAGGATGCAACCATGCCTTAGACTCGCTGCTGTGTTTACGAGCTGTATTATACATTTTTCAGGGGTTTTACCCAGAGTGCCAACGTGGTACCAGGTTTTTAAGATCCTAAACTGAATTTTCAGCCCAAAATTTTGCTGTGGATGCCACTATCAACATAAGAAATTCTATTTTATATGAGTATGTTAATGAGCGTGATCCCTAAAGAGGTTCAATCGGTAGCTATTTTGTACAAGCTCGTAGACGGTTTTAAACACAGTTCCGTAACTCTGGATGAGAGTGCAAAATATAGATGTCGCATCACATTCCGCGATGTTTCCAACGTTCAAATATTCATACAGTATTCAAGTGCCGAGTCGAATGCAGGTCCCATCGCAAGTAGGCAACTACTCCGGCGCGAACTCGGTCACGTGTACTGTAAGACTAATGAATGGTTAAGTGGTAGCACCATTAACGAGGTCGTCGACCCGCGGGTCGCACGGCCAGCCTCTCAGCCAGGGTCGACTGTCTGAGGATCTGTTGGAAAGAATGTAAGGGGTGCGCTGATTGGGTATCGAGTTAAGATTTTTTCCTGTTAATACATGTATAATGAACAATAATTCTTGATCAGCTTGAGGCGAGGTTCGACCATATTTGTCCATCTAACCTGCGAAAATTATAAATTTTCGCGTACATTTTTAATTTTCAGAATGGCATGCGTATTAGAAATTAATTTTGAGTCAAACGCTTCAATTTTGTTTGAACTTCTACAAGAAAGAGTTTCACTATAATAATAGTTACGGTGTCGATCTAAAGTATGCCAACGAGTAGTCTTGCCCTACTTGTTGACAGTTTATTGTGATGGGAGACTTACTCCCATGGGACAGTAATTAATCGAGGTAAATGTTTTGAAATCGCGCTTTACATTATTGAAATCCGTCGCTAATAATTTGGTTTAATCAAATTAGCAACATTTGGCCATTGTACGTGCGCTGGCTGTGGAATGTTGTAAACTAGATTAGCATTAATTGACGGCTATGAAGCGCTCACAGCACAGTGGCTCGGGATTCGATTGTGATAGGTAAAGTTAAGTAACGTCGAGCGAGTTTGGAATTTCGGTGTAGATAACTTTATAGCTAAGCGGCTAAAAGCAGTTATAACTTAAAAAAAGTAAAAAAATTCGCTTCTAATAATTATGCCCTTCTAACAAAAAGGAAAGATCCATTTACTGTAGGTCTAAATGAATCTCTCTGACTAATGATAATAGTATAAAACAAAATGACATTTGCCAAAACTGGCCAAGAGGCCAGTATTGTAGGTCACTCACGCGGAATTTGAATGGATGTTGTATTTATTACTGTATAGTCTGCGTATTTAGAACGTTCGTAGTATAAATAACTAGTTGTTATGTAATTTTTATAAATAGCGCAGTGGCAGTAAGGTACGAACTCTGGTGTGTTGAAAATATAGGACTTTAAGCATTAAAGGACAATGTAAAATAAGCTACCGCTATTGGTTCTCATCGGTAACCTAAAGTGATAATGAAACTGTTATGGTCTTCTATGTTAATTTGGAATATTACGCTTGAAACTAAAGTTGCGTAAAACCCTTTTATAAATAATACCTTGATCATATCTCTCGTATTGGTATCATGTTACTACTACTGTTAGGGTTGTCAACAGTATTGAACTTACTGTTGAAGAAATATAGGTAGATATGTGATAATGGTATATATTTCAGTTACAAGATCCATCTCTGTTGTCAATACCGAAATGTAAAAGGAGAATTCTTCGTTTTTTAAATTGAACTAACTTTAAGATTACCATTAGACTGATATGGACTTTTCGTTGAAATTATATATTTTTTTGAATGTACTTACTATAGGAACATTTTAAATTACTATATGCCTGTCTCCCAACACAATCTCACGGCGTCCATCGTGGTCATGGCGTTCGTCACCCATATCTATAACAATCATCTTTAGGCTCCAGGTGGCAGGAGGCGGTAAAGCTTAAATGACGGTGCTAGCTGGGTGCGAACAGTACGACCAAACCAGACGTCACTGAGGGTAGCCAACTCGTTGATAAGGTTCAATATTCAACAAAGAACACCACTTTGAATTGCACTACTTAAAAACTGCTTGAACCGCCGCAGTATAAATAAATCATTAATTATGAAAAAGAAAATCATTGGGTTATTTCAGAAACATTAACAACACCGCTCAGGTTTGAACCTGGCACGTCTCGCTTAGTAGATATTGTCGATACTGTTACTAATAACTACATATAAATGTATAGATACATATTTGTCACAAATACAAATAATATTATACAAATAATGATTACGTTGGTCACACTAGTCACAATTTTAATATAGAATTTTAAGGTGTATTTCGTATGTAAACAATGCTTCAGTGATTCACACCGAGTGGGTGCTTCGGCTTCAATTCCAGTACGCTGATAATTTAGGAACATTGTTTCCTTTTATAACTTGTATATTATTATCTGCGACCTTGGTAAATATCCACGTCCGTATATATCATAGCTAGGTCACTTCAATTTGTATAAGGAAGTTCTCTAAACTTTGAAACTATTAATTTTATGGCAATAGTCAATAAATAAGCAGGTGGTTTCTTGCTAAGTGGTCACCATAGCCCAGGGGTATTCGTGGAACAAAAACTTAATCACTTCATATAGGATCGGCTAGTATTCTGTAGTTAACGAATTGATCATATACTTTGCAAATTCGTTATGTAATCATGGGTAATGGCGGGCATTGAACTTGCCTGGCCTTGAACTTTTTGCTACGAACCGAAGGCTCCATCTGGTAGTGAGCAAGACACTACACAATACTTAGTGTCACCACACTGATCGATCGACGATAGAATCGATCAGGCTACGTTGATCGTCCTGTTTTTATACAAGAAATATTTAATCTGTAGATCTAAATAAAAGTGTATTAAAAATATTGCATCCAGACTGTACTTTCACAGTGGTTACAGATCGATTTAATCGTATTTAGCTGTTGACTAAATTCATATCTATACATATAATAAAACTGTAACTGATCGCTGTCTTTAAAAATTCATAATGGGGCTCTTCACATATGCAAGAGAACCCTAATCAATGTATTTTAATTTTGTTTTTTTGTCTGTATGTTTGTGCACGTTAGTCTCAGAAACGGCTTATCCGATGTGAATGCAGTTTTCAGGATTTCATTGTGATGGGCTTCACTTAACATTTAATGCTTTTTTTGTCACTTTAATCGGTTATAAATGTTGCAGAACAGTGCTGGGTAAACTAGTTTTCTAATACGACCCTTATCTGTGTAGCATTCTCTCGATAAAATAAGCAGTATGAATCCTTGTGATTGTACGAATGTGAATTTAAATGAATTGAAACTTCAATTCACAAGTGGCTCATGCCTGGAATCGTCCCGCAGGTCTATTTCCGCTCGGTCCATGTTTACTATTCTCTCCGGATTCCGGTCGAGTGGTAACGCAATAGTACTATTTTCGTGTCGTTTCACTCATCTAATTCTAATTTTAAATTGATCGGACTGAGGGAATAAGAAAGGGGATTTATATGACTGGAAAAATGTTCATTCAATTGTTAGGACACTTTAATCTCCTCATGATTTACAAGCATATCTGAAGTTGGGTTACCTGCTCCTACTACTCGACTCCTAGACTCCAAGCTACTCTTTTCGTCGTGGTCTAACGGATCTTACTAGCGGTTTGTCCGCCATATTTATACCACCGAGTTTAATCCCTAAGGTACTCCATTCATGATAGTCGGGTCTTTAAATCCCTCTATAATTTTACGACAATTATAAGAAATAATGAACCCTAGGAACCCTAAGAAATAATGTGAAGAAACCCTAGATTATTATATACTGAACCGGTGCAAAAATTTATTATGACTTTAAATTATTCAAATTATATTATACCTCCTTATGGCTAGTTAAATGGTAATAAATATAACGCTTACATACACTTCCGCATTGGGATTCCCTGAATCGCGGGTGGCTTGGACACATACAAATATGTCAGGCCCACCCACGACCCGAAAACATATATTTATTTGTAATGTATGTAATATAAATGTCTGCTTTGACCCTGATTTGAACCCAGGATCCTTCGCTTCGCAGTTAATTAAGGGGTTATCAGTAAAATAGGTCGCTGCCCCATACATTTTTGCTAGCAAATAGTGACCCGCCCGCTTCGCTTCGCTATGTATGTATTTTACTTTGTATGCATAAATATTAACATTCAATTTGCATCACACACGTCGTGTCAGCGTCATAATGCCATCTGTAGCGCTTATTTCATTGACTTGAATGACAGGTGTTTTCTCATGAAAGTTCTCATTTTTCCGGGGTAAAAATAAGCTTATGGTATTCTCCAGTCTTTCAACTATCTCCATACTGAATTGATTCGTCGCTTCATTTTTAAGTGGAAGAAAGACAAACAAACAAAACACTTTCGCATTTATAATATTAATATGGATTATTGTTTGACAGTGTCAATTCTGAGCATCCAAGAGTCATTTAAATAATTAAATGACAGTAGTGAAACCGTGCGTTAGTTAGTGTATGGTTCTGTACCTTAACCGAGAGCGTGCGGCTGTCACGGTGGTCGTCAATGGGCCACGCGTCCGTCTCGGTACGTGAGGCGTGTCCTCGCGGACTGGCGGAGCATGTGGCCACTAGAAAGTTTGTAACACACAAACACGTGCGTCCTGTCACTTAAACATGATCCTTTGGTTACACCAGAGGCTCTCAAAGTTATTTCATCAGCTGACCACTTTGAGAATCAGTTCTAGCGCTCCCCAAACTATTTTGAATTTACGCATTTTCATATGAGTGACCTTTTTTTAAATCAAAGCTTATATCGATACTAATATGTATTATAACTACAAAAGTTCCTGTTTGTTTGAATTTTGATAAAATTTAGTGTGAAGAAACTTTGGAGTTGGATCTACATTACGGGCAATCTACTTTTAACCGCGGGAAAGTGTCGCGGTGCAATTCTAAGAAGTGAAGATGATAATTTTCAGGACACTTTTTTGCATAATTGTGTTTTATTAGTGATTTTACTGATAACATTTTAATATAAAAATAAAGTCAATCAATTATTTTCAAAAAACAACTGATTAAGCAGATGGATTATGATCACTATCATTTAACAGTTTAAAAAATATATGTATACATCAATCCTGAAAAAAAATAGAATATACTTTACTGTTGACTCAAACTCTATTAGCGCCATCTGTTCGGAGCTTTGCGCCGCATTCCACTTTACACAGTTCCACTGAAGATCTTACTAATGAACAAGCTTTTACTCATTCACAGTTCGGATATTATGACTACCTACTAAGTGTATTATTACATAGTTAGTAGCGAACAAATTGAGTTGTGGCCGCTCCCTTATCGTAAAGTCGAGTGCTCGTGACTCATTAAGTTGTTTAGTTGTAAACACATATGTACAACATATTATGCTTAATGTGACTGCCATTATCTCGGTTATAATTTGTACATAGTCCTTGTTACTGGATATGTAGCACAATTCAATTTTGCGAAGGAACTAAATTGTTATAATGTGATTATTAGTCAAAGCCCACACGTAAACAAGAACTAGAAATAATTGATAATGATCTTAAGTTTCGGCTCGAGAGGGCAGCAACAGAAAGTTAACTAGGAAAATGTGGACGTATTTAGTAGATCTTCGTTTTTAAGAAATTGTTCCATTCGATGAATTCTAAGTGCCCGTTCAGCGCTGATTCCGAACTGACAAGACAACAAGAAACAGATTGCTGTTCAACGTGAGATAAGTTTATGTTAAAACTATATATTCTTAGGGTTTGTTTCTCACGTCCTGATTGAATG
>DWJN01006176.1:0-10873 GCA_018248895.1 Carystus phorcus
TAAACTGAGAGCCAACCTTGTCCCAATGCGCAAGTAAAATTCATTATGGCTAAAACCGAGATCGTCCCCGGTAAGTAGACCAATGCTGCGAGTTACATCTGGTAAAAAATATGTGACTCATTGCATTAAATGATTGACGAATAATGAGTGCGACATACTCGTAATAGATTAGTAAATCACATTAAAACTCCATCAAATGACATACCTAAATTGCAGTGCTTGAGCGTCATTAATTCAAAATTAACTGCTTACAAATAGTCCATACTTTAATTAGTTTATTTGAAAGTACATATTATTATGTACTCGTAATTCAGTACTTATTGCTACAATAAATAAACTATTTTGTGTGTGTTTTAATAATTTATTTGTATGTTCGAAGTACTTATTTGCTGTTTAGTTATCTTATGTAATAAATGACCTATACATTTCTCCACAACACTATTAGTTTCTCTTGATCATTTTATTATAATTTGAAAAAATTTAGGCTGAAGACAATAACAATGAATCGAGACATTCTCTTCAATGACCTGATAATTCCACCTTAAGAATACTGAGGCCTCTTTAGAAGAGCCGTTTTGTTCACCTCAACCTTAAAAAGTAACGGAAGTCTTGCAGCAGGCGTTTACGGCTAATGCACACAAGGCCGTGTTGCTTTAAACTTTTTCTAAAGTAAATATTGTTTCGGCGTGTGATAAGGCTATCTTGTTACCTATACTATACATCGATAGGTTTCGCTTAATCACGCTTAGTCACCATTTCATAGCACGGGCCTCTGTTACCCACGCTGCAATAATATTACGACGAACAATAAATACAGAACTTGTTCTGCAGAAACTCATACGACTCGGTATATACGATCACATTTACATAGATACTACGATGTCTACAACTTTTTAACTGACTTCAAAAAGAAGTGGAGGTTCGCAATTCGATTGTTTTTTTTTTAATGTAAGTAAGATTACTTTTCACTGGGTGTAGGTACCTATTTTCATAATAAAATTCTTTTTACATGAGAAAGCTGGTACTAGTTGTGTTCCCCCTTAAAATTTAAATAAGTAGATAGTTATCTGTAATTATTTGCATTAAATTTACTTCGATTATATGTTGACTAGGTTCTCGTTTTATTATTTGTCGATGTAAAATGAACAAAATAAACATGGGATGTAAGTATGTGGAAGATCTGATCAGTAGTTTCGGAGGTAGACAACGGAACTTTTCAAAAAATTATAGCAAATGTCTCACGATTGCGGCAATTGCTTGTGTATGCATAGTGTGTTGTACTTTTATAACAAAAAATCAAACCAGCATCATGGAAGGAACCATTGAAAAGAAGTAAAAATCTTTTGACGAAATTGATGAAAAAATTAAGGAATAGGTGCCAGTTTCATTAATTTATCTAAATCAAAGGCACCTACTTCTTAAGCAGATTCCCCCCTTAAGTTATATTTTCCTTTTTGAAGGTGGTTTTACCTTTTTGTTAAAAGATTTTTTAAATAGTTTTATTATACTTGACTCTGTATTTATTTTATTTGATATATTGAAAGCTTTTAACTTATAATGAACTGTTTCTTATAAAATATTGATCTGCTCGTGTCAATGCAGCATGATGAATATGATAATTAACATTTATTATCTTTCAACTTACTTACGAATAATGAGATGAGTAGTGCAACTTTTTGGACTCATTTGCCTGCTTTTGACGAGTTCCATACAATATTATTACTACTTAGTAATTGGGGTATAATTATGGCAGCCTAAATTTAAAACTTAAGAATGATAATTAAAACGTTGATAAAATAAACCCTTTTAAGTTTGTCAAATTTCTTCGTTATGATATGAAATACAAGGTAGGTACCTTAAGTAAGAACTTGGGATCAATTAAAAGATGGTATGCAATGCTACACTTGAATGGAATGACTCGACTCTTCATTATAAGTGGATTAGTATGAATAAACACCTCAAACTCAAATAGAATAGCTTGAGTACCTAATTTGTTTTAGGTACAGCATAGGTTGAATAGCAGAATTCTGCTAGCTCCTATACATTGGACTGTATAACAGTAGTGACATTGCCTATATTTTAGATAAAAATGTAATTATGTGAGAAATCAAATCTGCGCATAAAATGTTAGAATCAGGGCCGTAATCATACTTAGTAATCTTAATAATCTTATCGCACGCGGACGTCACACTCAATCAATGCAAGGTAGTTAAGTAGAGTTTATTTTGGTTCAGTTCACGAAGTCGCAGCCGTTTTATCGCCGTCATAAAATGTATTTAAAAATGTGATATTTAATTACAAAGTGATGAGCGCAGAGGATTATAATTTAATTGCAATTGCAGAAACAACTAAAAAATATGTGAAGTCCGTAGATGCGAACGAATCAAATGGTGCTGTTAATAGATACGAGAAACGCGTACGGAATGAAAGCAACAACGAAAACTCATCATTTAGACGAGTTCCAAGTATAAGGTTGTTGCGAAACAATTTCCAAAATTTTCGAATGCGTTTTAAGAAGCTTAGTTGTGTACGACGCGAAGAATCGGAAGAAGAACCGATGATGGATATTTCCAGACATAAGAGTATAGATATTGGAGTAAGTCTTGCGCGGAGAATGTCACTTTTCCTCTTTACAAAACGGTCAGTTTGTGTGCACCCATACCACCCGTACACACCGAAGCAAACTTCAAGGAAAATCCATCTAAGTCATGACGACTAACTACAAACAGTGATTGTTTAACCAATAATTGTTTTCCGTATCTATTATTTGCAACAGCATAATTTGTGAAGAAGGAAATCTGAGTGCTATTACTGAACCATAAATATTAGCGATGCTCTTATCAGGCCGTCTTATTCGCTTCAATTATTATCAAAAACTAAGTACTTTTAATATTACTTTTCTACTTCAATAAGACATAAAAGATATTTAAAGCCGTTTGAATGAATGACTTTTTTATACAGACCTCCGTATTGCCATGACGTAGGTAATGCTTTTTCTTTTTCAGTATTGCGAAGGTAAATGACGTAATCATTGACTTCTACATAATGTGTTGTATCTATACAGGGCACGTGATTATAATTACGTCGCTAGAAGATGATAATATTAACACATTTGTTGAAGATTAGATTGTATAGAAGCTTTATGCCATGTTATGATTTTTTCAAATCGTCAAGGAATCTTCAGTAACAGTTACATATAAGTGTATTTTTATTTATTAAATTATTGAATAAATTAACCATCTTTTTATTACATTTTAATTTTAACAATCCATAAGATTACATGCAGTTATGCTAGCAGATTCGGCCACGCGTTGCTGTGACTAAGGTTTACTCAATTTTATTTTGCCAATTAATTACCTTACACCGCCATCTGTTACAATCTTGTGGAACTAATTCATTTTAAGATATTTAACAAATAATTTGCAATAAAATATTATTGCGACTATAAATTGAGACGTAAGCTATCCTCTTTTAAGTTGGATCAAGCTGGACAGGGTGTGCATAATTAGATTGAAATCTCTTAAGTAGTTTAGAAGTCCATCGCGGACAAGCACCGTGACACATACTTTATATATATTAAGAAGATTATAATTATTGACTTGTTCTTTGGTAGATACGCCCATGAAAATGCATCTTCGCCTAAAATACTTAAACTAAAAGTTTAGGCTATTTATTACACTGTAAAATTGTAGGAATGTACATTGAATAGGCCGAGGCGCCACTTGGTTTCAACCAATTAATAGCCCATAGCAAGGCATTATTTCCTTATTAGTTTAGCATATTCCACCACGTTGCTCCAGTGCTCCAGTGGGTATTGGTAGAGGGTTAGTGAGTAACCCAAGAGTCAGAAGTTTCAACAGGTGTTACAATTTTAATAGAAAAACGTCTGCGAGATTTGCTAGTTTCCATCTTTTAAGGTCACGATAAAAATTATCAAGGTATATACGAAAGAAGTATAAAATGAAAAAACATTATTGGTAAATATAATTATATATTAAAATCTTCAATACAATTCAGCTACTAAAAGTAATTGATTATATGTTAAATTATAAGTAGTACTGTCAGATTACCCATATATACTTTGATTAAACAACTACATATCGAATTCGTGGATCAATAGTTTTAACGCTGGCTTTAACAACTACATATGTATATCGATAAATCGCTCGGTGTGCTATGGAAAACATTATGCTTCGTATTCTATTTATTTTACGACAAATAAATACAATCACACTTACGTAACAATCATGCCTAACTAGGAGGCCATGGTTATTTCGACAGATGTGTACTAAAATATTTGGTATTGAATTGTATGGGGAATTGACGACAATTTGTCTTGTAAAGGTGAGATCAATATTTTTTTTGACGTCTCGTATTTACGTCGCATATTATAATACAAAATATTGGACTAGGTAGCTCGGCTATGTAAGTGTATGTGCCGTGGTAAGTATCTCTCTTAATTCACAAACTAGTTTGGGAAACGTAGCCCTTCTGGCCGTGAAGTCAATTGTCTTCATCAGATAAATCACCAGACATATTTCAAATACATAATACTACATTGAACCTATAGCTGGCGTGCATTCAACAGTGCTAGCTTCTGTTAATCTAGCCAAATTAAATAATTTATTGTATAAAGTGTTTCTAATATACATGATATATAACATGAATAGATAGCACTCCCTGTAGGTACTGAATAGATAAATTACAGTAACGAATGTTTCTATTATATAGAAATATTCGTTACTGTATGTATTGTACTGTATGTATTGTATTGTACTGTATGTATTCTATTATATACAAAAATATTATAGTTGTGCTATATATACTTATATACATGTATCGCTCGTTAAAAGTAGCAGATTTAGCTTGAAAACATGGCGACTGAAGAGGCTAAAGTTAGGCAATTAGAAATAGTTCCCTAACAAATGGATTGATCTAAAATTCTCATTTAGATCCGTTGAATTCAAAAAGTTAAGACCAATTTATACCACAAGTATCAATTAAATGGAAGACTCAGGTTAAACAGCAAATTCAGAATGTTATTCGATTAATGTTGTATGCCCTGAGAATAATTTAGAGAGAAATGTAGAACATCTAAACTTGAATATAATACTGATTATTGGAATCAATGAGAACAGGTACTTTATACTCAATACTGATTAATAATAAATAATGCCTACATGTAACAAGAAATCATTAGTACTAAAACATTAGTTTGTTATGTACATGAAGGCCAGGTAGCCAGGTAGGTACATAAAAAACAACTTATAAAACACAGCTCTAACTTGTTATTATACATACAAAAAATTACACCTAAACTAATTCGTTATAGCACAACAGATAGTAAGAGAGCTTTAATAATAATAATGATATTATTTTTGGAATATTAACCGATAGTATTATACATTTTTATACTTTCACCGGGTGTAAGCCATGATTACAACAGAGCAAGACGAATTTTAAACAAACTTTCATTGAAAATAATAATATCCTACATGATTAAATAGATACATAAATTTCAACTTATAAAAAAAGCAACACAAAACAAACACACGATGTAAATCATCGAGGGGTATTTCACTTCTTCCCCATTTCCTTTGTCCTTTTGGCAGCTGCTTCAACTGCATTTATTAATGTCGCTCTGAAACAATATAAAAAGTAATTTATCATAACTCTGTGTGAGTCTACATCTATACGTATCTATGACGCATCTATGACGTTAATTTCCGTAGGCAGTATGACTCTTATTGAATTCGCCTGAAAAGGAGTGTTGTGCAATCTAAAAATACGAATTGGAGATCACTCGCCTCTGTAACTCTGTCTATACATACCCAACTAATGTAATGCTTTTATTATTCGGTTTAAAATTATTAACTACGTAATTTTGATTCCATAAATTCTTACCTAATCTTCCCCTCCTCAAGAGCAGTGATTCCACATATGGTGGATCCGCCTGGGGAACACACCTCATCCTTCAAGACTGCAGGGTGTTGTCCACTCGCAGACACCATCTGACCGCTACCTACCAACACTTGCGCTGCCAACTTGATGGCTACTGCACGCGGAGCGCCTTGCTTCACGGCCCCATCAGCCAACGCTTCTATAACCACGTACATCTGAAAAGCAAGGAATCTTACTTACAGCTGGTTTCTGAAAGGCTTATCAACATCTTGAAGCAAGAGACATGTTAACTTAGAAGCTCTGTTAAATCCATTTAATTTCTGAAACTCTATTATATCTATTTGATAGGAGAATAATAAATCAAAAAAAGAAATTGCATTTGCAATTCCGCTCAACAGTTCAATGCTAATTAATGTAGAAACTTACAAATGCAGGCCCACACCCAGTCAAAGCTCCTAGTGAGCCCATTAGCGACTCTGGAATCCTTGTACAAATACAACAAGGCTGCAATATTGTCTCCAGTAGTGTGCACTGTTGTTCAGTTACTGTACTTTCAGGTGAATACAGGCATATACCAGCCCCCACTGCCATTGGAGTGTTGGGCATAATCCGCACAACACTTATTTGACCAGGTAATATATTCACTGCCTGAAAAATAATAATGAAATTATGTAACATCTATATGGGATATCCTAATGGGAAAGATTTAAAGTAAATATGAAATGATTAATAGTTAGTATTACGTACAATCAAAACAGAGCATTACTCATTTTTGGTTTGTAACACATATTTAAGTTCATTCAAGATATAAAATGATAACCATAATATAATAGTACTTAAATCTACTTTCTTCAAGTAGCATTCACGAACATACAAGTAAAACTACGAATTCAGATTTATAAACACATCATGATTAATCAATAATGTTGTAACCAACCAACCAATACAGTTGTGAGTTACAAAATTTTCATTATTTTTTTATTGATATTTTAAATATTTCATGTAAATCTTAGCCTCCTATTGATTATATTATTATATGCAATTAAGTACTGAAAAATTTAGTTTATAAACAACATGCAGAATACAATTATTTGAATATATTTTAATTATTTTGTCAATACCTTACAAGCAACAAAGAGCATTTCAATGGTAAGTGGTCACCATTGCCCATGAATATTACTAACATCAAAAACATCACAAACGCATTACAGGTTACTGGTAAAAAATGAGAGTGAAGAAAAACCTGCAACTGCCCGAAAAAACCCATAATGCGTAACTAACTATTGGCAAAGTTACTGCATGCATTCAGCCTAATTGTTCCTATACTAATTAATTGTCTAATTTAAACAGGGTTTTGAAAGGTATCATTTCTATAATCTTACAACCACAATCATCCTATCACAATAAACTAACTCTATTTAATATGCATCAACACTATCCAAAAAAAAAATATTTATGACTTGAAAAATTTTATTCAAGAAATCAATTTGTTTATTTATTCTTTATTGCAAGAATATAAAAATAAATAGATATGGGCAGACTTTGTCAACCAGCCAAATGGATAGTATTGATTGTGATGTGGTATTGTTATGATTGTGGTTTTGACATTTTGACAATTTTCGATAACAATTTGTTGATAACTTCATTGTGGCGAGAATAGGGCCTCAACTAGTTAAACATGCCATCAATTATATTACACATACAAATATATGTCCATAATGTATTCCCAATAATCTCATAAAAAAATACATTAAAATAATAATACAAACAGTTACATAACATGCTCATTAAGCGTTAACTAACCTGCCTTAATTTTTCAAGATCAATCCCAGCCAACATTGACACAAAAAGCACAGTTTTGGACAATACATTATCAGGCAGAGTATTGAGACATCCCTGTACAGCAACATCCAAAACCCCTGGCTTTACACCCAGAAACACGACATCACAATTATGTAATACTTCACCATTTTTAGTTGTCACATTAGCTCCTAACTGCTTATGAATTTCAAGGTTCTCCAAATGTGGCCCAGATACCCATATATTGGATGGTGGATATTTACCTATAGAGAAATAAAAATATAATACCCTATAACTTATAAACTATCTCATAATGTAATTTTGTGGAAGGCGTTATTATAACTGGTTTCAAATATATCCATTAGTTGTCCCAGAAGTAGAAAGGTTTTTTAAAAGGAATCCAACTTTACTAATATAAAAAATCAATAAAAAACTATTTTAGCTAAAGATAAGAAAAACAATAAAGATATGATAAATTATGTAATGCGAAAATAAAGGAGTAACAATATGTCACTTATATGTAATGATTAAAGTGGAATATAGGTAAGATTCAACATATTATTTTGTAATTGTATTGGTTGTGTAATTCATTAATATTAATTAAAAGTTAGGTCTGTCATTTTTTTCTTGACATGATTTACTTTTTAATTTAATTCCAGAACAGTTAAAGCTTTTAAGATTTAAGAAGGTTGGAAAAATTGTAATATGTTATGGTTTACACATTAGTTTATGTACAGCATTATCCAAATTTTGTAACTTTACCGTATTTCAAAATTCCCCTAATGATAGCAGTTGACATATTTCCTCCACCAATAAATCCAACGTTAAGAAATAATTTGTTCTGCATAACTTCATTTTGATTAGACATTTGCTTCCCTGAAAATAAAAACGTTATTTTATTTGCACTGGTAAATAAATTCAGCTGTTTTGTAAATAGTGGTATATTAGTATCCAAGTAGCCAATGGGCAATCAGTCCATTTCAGTCTATCTAATTTTAATATAGATAGCCAAAGAAATTTAATGTTGAATAACCTGTAATATATATATTCTTAGTTTATATTATTAGTAACAAATAATATATATGTTTAGACTGTACTGAATTAAGAATGAATAGGTAAGTTAATTGATCTAATATATTATTATAACTGCCTCTCTTTTATCTTTACTATAAATTACCTTTTGATAGTCCTTATGTTTCAATATTTTAAACACAAATAGTTGCAAATAGTTTGTTTCTGATCCAAGCTGGAGACCGACAAACTGACAATGACAAACTGACAACCACAAACTCTGAGATTTAGACCAATACATCTGTCAATGTCAATAATTTTATTTCAAGTCTATTTCTAATAGGTGCTACATTGATACATACTACCATGCCTAAGTTTTAATTATGAAACCGGGTATAGTGATACAAAGATCTAAATGGATGTGGTCTAAATTCATACCGACGCGGCGACGCGGACGTGGCTTTGTCATTTTTGATAGTTTTACTCATAAATGCTCTTATTATGCCCTGTCTTTTTATTTATTTATAACTTGATTAAAATACTTAAGGTCGTAAGATTTGATGTCAGGGAAATCTTGCTTTATGTTACGAATATCTTCATGAAAAAATTGCAAAGTGATGGTCTATAATTATATTACAAAAAGTAACCGATTACGTTGTTACCGTCACACACAAATGTAACCATATCATGAAATTTTTGCTGCTCCACTGCTGAGTTTGGTTTTCCTCTGATTGATTAAATAGATACGTAAATTTCAACTTATAAAAAGCAACACAAAACGAAACAAACACACGATGTAAATCATCGTGGGGTATTTATTCCATATAAATGAAATGTATATAATTAAAAAACTGTAAATTATTATTTTTTTGCAAAAAAGGTATGGCTATAGTTTATCATGCTTGGAATCCGTTTTGGATACTTTACATACCTCAAAAATATCAATATCACCGATAAAGCATTGCACAAAGTAAGTAGTTTAAGGCATTCGTTTACGTTTTTGACTGAATACAATTATTCACAAGAATTTGAAAAATCGCAGATACAGGTATATTATGTAGTTACCTTATATAATTCGTCGAAATTTTTTAGCAATCAATCCATAAGGCTAGTCAAAGTCAAGCCCATGCAGAAATATCATCTACGTACGTACAAAACCTTGTAACACTATATTAGATGCGCTATCCCTATAACATTTGGTAAAAAAAGTGTTATGACGCTTTTTTAAATTACATTTAATTGTTTCCTTTTTATGTAAGTCCTCTGTAGATAAATAGTTATCTTCTATTTGCATAGATTGTAGGAAATCAGTATACAATTTTGTCACATTTAATTCAAGTTAATTAGAGTCTTACAATATTGCGATATGTTCGTAGAAAAATGTTTATACATTTTAATACTCTGTACCTGGTATATTTTTTTCAAATTAAAGAAAATGTACTTTTAATGGCAGTATTTTATTATAAACTTGCTTTTCTTGTTTTCAGCATAATTCAATTTTCGTTTTAATTGTGTTTACTGTTGTATAAACTTATTTATAATCTGAGACGATGATGATAAAAATAGACAATGCAATATATAATAATATTAATTAACAATTCTAAATTTATTTTTCTACATGCACAATGTAATTGTGAGCAATATTTTTCTTCACTAACCCATTTTAAAATACAAACGTCGGTCGCAGTATTATTTGAAGTTTTATTTTGTACAATGCATTTTTTAAAATACACACTATATTTTTTATCTATGCATTATAATAGTATTGAAATATGGTAACACTGGCAGTTTGTGGCTTCATTTTCGAGGGTGAGGTGCAGGAGTGTCGTTTTATTATTTTGGTGTCGTTGTTACTTTTAAAATGCTGAAATAGTGCTAGAATTCCGAAAGTGCTTAAATATGTGTCGTGATAGTGACTCGTTTAATCATAGTTTGATAAAAGTGTAGTGTCCAACATGTTTCGATGTATACCTTTGTTCAAATGTAATCGCCAAGTGGAATGTGTAGACAAGCGGCACTGCTCGTTGCCAACAGTACCTGAAGACATTTTGCGATATTCCAGGAGTTTAGAGGAGTTGTTTTTGGACGCTAATCATATAAGAGATTTACCGAAGGTGAGTTTTATCATTTTGATATCGGATGCGATCGTGGGCGTTCACCT
>DWJN01006177.1:0-10872 GCA_018248895.1 Carystus phorcus
AGTAGTTCCTGAGATTAGCCCGTTCAAACAATCAAACAAACAAACTCTTCAGCTTTATATATTAGTATAAGATAAATTATACACTGGTGATCTTAATATCATATCTAGCGTTAATTATTCAACCCATTAATGGCCCACCACTGAGCACGGGTCTCTTCTCATCACTGAGGAGGTCTAGAGCATACTCCAACACGCCGGGAATGTGTATCAGTGTGCAGTGCATTGATGAGCTCAACACAAATGAGGATGTACATATGTCTTCAACAAGCTTTGGATCTGTCAATTTGGTCAACGATAGCATACTAAGCCTTCCGTCAGTCTTCGCACCTTGTCTTCAGATTCTGGAGAAGTTTTTGACTGGAAAATAAATTCCGTGCACAAAAAGTAAGAATGCCATCGAAGAGTTTATTCTATCCTGAGTAGCTAATTCGTGAAGAGGAGGGTCCATTAACAGTGGATACGATATATCGATACTATGGATGACTCTGATAAATACGAAAAAAATCAACAAAATCCTTTAAATATCAAGACAGTATTATTGTGGATCCATTAACATACAGATATGAGTTAAATAGCTGGTTATCCCTTAATTACCGATCTCCTCCAAACTATTAAGATAAATAAGTTTAGAATAATGAAACTTCCATTTATTTGGTACAAAACGGCAACTTTATAAAGACAGATTAGTTTGGTTCAGTTTAGGCAGGTGGCGCGCCCCGCCGGCGCCATTGACTGTTTGCGGACCACTCCCGCTACCCTCGTACTTCGGGGTTGAACAAATATTGTGGAATATGCAAAAAGTGGACCGATTTTAGGGCAGCCTGAGACTACGAGCTGGTTCAAGCGTAATTATTGTAAAAAGTAAAGAATACATTTTTCTTTTTTTTTATATAACTGGTCGAAAACAAGCGGAAGAGCCCACATGATGTTTAGTGGTCACATTCGCCCATAACTGACTTAACACCCAGCAACGTATTAAGCATTCCTGATGCGTTGTTAGCCATTAAAAATAAAGAAAGTTTCGTTTTAGATGTTGCAATAATCAGTTGAACGATTTATAATTGTGCGCTCCTGCCTCGATTTCCTTCTTAATGCTTGTATTATTTTTTGGTCAAGTTGAAGTAAAAAGAGCTTATACTCTTTACACTACAGACTTTACGGTTATATGTTACCATTAGGAGATGTTTTAAGAAATTCTCTCTTAATACTTGCTTACTGTATAACAAAACTCCCGCTTCTAAATCCACTTTATGCTTTACGCTGTCTGTATTTTTATGTGTATAGCTGACAAACGAACGGACGAGTCACTAAGTGGTCACTTTCGCCTACGACAGACTGAAAACCCAGCAATTACATAGGCATCATTAATGCGTTGTCGGCGAAGAAAGAAGAGAAAAGAAAGACAGTACTAGCTCTTAAGCTCCCAGTCGGAAAACTGACTCAAGCAAGAGGGTGGTAGCTATAGGCGAGCTTCACGTAGAAACGATATCACCAGTAATCACATTAATGATGTAATAATATTAGCCTTCAACCTATTAATAAACCCACAACTGAGCACGAGTCTCTTCCCCTGAGGAAGTCTGCATACTCCACCGGGCTCCAATGCGGATTGGTGGAGCGGTTAGTGGCCAACCCAAGTGTCGGATGTTTTTTAAACCGCCCGAAGGCCTCCGATATAGCTTGACGACTGCTATTTTCATGGCAAACGGGACCGACGGCTTTACGTGTCCTCCGAAGCACGGAAACGCTCAAGATATTTTTGCCACTACTACGCGTGCAGTTACTTAACTCTGTCGATCGCATAGGATCGACGCGAGCCGCCGAGCTATGAGCGCTTCATATTATTCGTAATAATAATTATTTATAATATTATATTCCTTACCCAAAGCCATACCACAAAGCAAGTATAGAAGTGAAATTCGTATTCAAAATACTACTAAGTTTTTTTGAAAAAAACTTTTTCGATTTGACATTATTATTTTGAAATTAGAATTATAGGTACGTATATTTTTTATTATTACCTACTTAATATAAAACGTATTGCCAAAATGCATAAGTAGATCCTACCCGATTTTTTATTAAAATAACCGAACTAAAATTCCGAGACAAAAAATAAATTCTTATTAAAAGGGTTAATTCTTTCCCAATAATTGTTTGATGAATGATTCAAGTGAATAACAGGAAAAGAATCTTATAAAAACGTTTTTTTAAGTATTTCGTTTTGCTCGTAAACTGTAAAGGGTTAAGAAACAATTTGTTACGACCCCTTGAGAAATTTGGTGACCGAAAAAAAAACAAAATTGTAAAAAACATACTTTACTTTTTATAACTTTTTCTGTGACAAATAATGTTTGGCGTTTTCGTTTTGAATTAAGACTCGAAGTTTTGGCGATTGATTTTTCTTCGTAAAAATTCATACTTGTTTACATAACCTTAAGACGTCTCTAAATATAAAATAGTAACTACGTTTTTACATAATGTGTGCATATATATTACTAAGTATTTGATTATGTACTTAAAGTAACCTTTTTATTATTTGAAATGAACATGAATTTTGAATTCCTTAAATCTGGATATCTAAATTAACGTCTGACCGCGTTTGAGGGGTCATGAGAACCAATGAGCATAGGCAACTGTGACCACTTCCCATCAAGCAGCTTCTACTTATCCGTTATTTACATAAAAAATCATATTGGAAATAATAATATACCGGTCGTAACAAACAAAAAATCTGTATGAATGCACAAGAAAAATCTATCGAGCTTGTAACAAAATACATAACGTTGTGAAGCGGTGAATTAGTTCGATATCCGTGGGATTGGCTGGCGGCTGCGGCTGCGGCGTGGCCAACCGCGAAGCCTAGAGAAACTGCGGCTAGACTCGCTATAACCACTATAACTCTATACTGCCCTGGTACTCCGCTCCACACTTGTATATACTGTAGCGAAACTAGACGTTTCCCACACAGATTTACTTACCAAAGATTATAGTAAGTAAGCGGTGTATGTGTAAATGCGACAATCTAAAGATTTGTATTTTAAGGGGAAGTAGTAACCTATAATAAATTCATGAAAGGTTTTGGATGGAGTAACAAGATATAGATAAAATATTACCTATTGATACAAAACATTGATGAAATACATATATTTTTTGCTTTATTTATTTGTTATACTGACATTGTATTACTAATTCATGTGCTGTTCTGTAACAACTAACATAGGCTTAAGAATATAAAGTGTGTTACTAACAATCTATGGACTCAATGGTCTGAAATAAAGATTATTATTATATTATTATTCTTATTAAAACGCCTGATATTTAGTGTCATTCATAATTATTTATTCATATAGGTAATTCTTTGATTCTAACATCGCTACGGAAAGGTGCTTTAACATCGAGAAGGTGTTTCGTCAAAGAAACCATTCAGAATACCTTTTATAACAACTAATGCGGTATTATTATTTCCAGGCGTCCTTAAATTTATACATTAATCTATATTGAAGTAACATAATAAACATGTAGTTTAACCAGAACGGGACTACTATATGTAAAGTAAAAGCGAGTTTCTTATCGCAAATTATTTTGTACGGCGTAAATTGGTGCAAGTAAATTGGTCAAAATTTAGCAATATTGAAGGATGACGAAGTAGAAAACTTAACAAAAAGTAGCCCTTAGACTAAAAAATGCTATGGAAAGTATTTGAAGGTTTTTGCTATCCTAGTGAATTCGGCTAAATTAACTCGGAACTTAAAAAAAATCTTTAGAATTGTGCATAAAATGCACGCAAACAGACACAATTATTTCATATAAATCGTTCTAAACGGTTTAGAAAGAGTTTAGCTACATATAAATGAACAGAAGGAACAGAAAAATTATATTTATAAAGATATTATTTTCGTAGTCTGTACACATACTCATAGGTTAGAAGGAAATGTATTATTTACCTGCACTTAGATTTTTTGTTTTAGAAACGAAAAAATTTAGAACATTAAAATCCCAGTACATTACGTTTGGCTGTACCAGGAGAGCAGGGGAAGGCGGAAAGTCGCTGACAGCTGATTGACATCTCACTCGCTCGACGGCAGCATGTTTATCTCATTTCTTTTTACCAACATTCCAATGCCATTCAAAGAAATACGTTTGAACTTTATTACAACGTGAAAAGGGTGATTTTTGAATGTTCGTTAATATTTGTCGGGCTTAGCACAAAATTACTAATGTATGAATGACTAACAAGACAGAACTAAAGTAAATAGGAGCTAGAAACGGACCAGCTGTGTCCGGTGCCCGCTTCAGTTTTAATTCTAAATGGGTTTAATTGAAATACGGTACGTTACGTTACAAGGCGGTTTAAAATTAAAGCAGGTGCAGTTGACGGAATTCGAAATTAGAACAGATTTAAATTTTTAATGTGAGTAGTAGAATGTGTTTAATGCGCGAAATCCTTGTAACTGGCACATTGTATTAATAGAAAAAAACGAGTTATTATAAAATAAAATTTCGTTTTCGTTCGTTCGTTTTAAAAAAAGTTCGTGTGAAAAAAAGTTCGTTTTAAACTTTTATAATAAAAATATTGCTATTGAGATAGCAAAATATTCGGTTTCTATTCGGTTTTTAATGGTAACAAACCTAGTAAATCTTACAAAAGGAAAGAAATGAATTAACCTTCTGTAATTCTCTCAACATTCTCACACTAATTTATAACTCTTTCAATATTTGACAAAAAGAAAAAAAAACGACTATAGATTGTGACCCTGTTAACTCAAAGGTCAGATAAAAGAGTGTAAAATTGTAAATTATCCGATTGTCAATTAAAATAGGGTCACCCCTAATAGCATTCGAAATATCACAAAAGGGCTATAATTTTGTAAAAAGAAGTAAAACGATACAAAAGCTGACCCTTTCTAGGAAGCATTGGCCGCAAAAGTAAAAAAAAAGCATTATTTCTTTTTATTGACCCGAAACTCAAAACCGCGAGCACATGCGCGAATAGTGGAAAGAAAAATAGATATTTTTTTATTCGTCCAAAAATATCGAATTTCATCGCTCTATGGATTTCCGAACGGAATGAGTTTTTCGAAGGTTTGGTACATGTGGTTTTGATATTGTGAAAGTAATTTTTGGGGAAGTTATGAGTACCATTTGCTTTTGCGATGTTAAATTACCTAGCTATTTTTACTTATAGTTAAATTGCAATATAAAAAAAAACAAATTAACGGAAATTCTATAATCTAACAACTAAACTTTACATTTAAGAAAGAATTCCGAACGTTCCACTAAACAAATAAATCACCTCACTTTTTCTCTGGCTGTTTACAAAAATAACCGTGGTGGCCCAATGTCAATTTAAAAAGTAAACGTTCTAAATTAGAATCCTCATTAAAATGGATACGCAGAAGTGTCCTAACGGCAACGTGTTTTAAGAGCACGGAGTGACAGGAGGTGTCGAATGGCGAAAATATTTGTCATGTCACTAATGACTAAAGGGTTTGGCTTTCTTCGACTGATATGGAAGTATCTTTCCTACTATGATGTTATGGTTCAGAGCATAAATAATTAAAGTTTATTCTATCGGTCACATTATACCTATCGGGTATGATATGTGACGATAATAAAAACCATTTTATGATAAACGAAATGGGTACATTTGTATGTGATGTATATGTAAATAATTAGATAATTAATTATGTTTATGTTACTTCACACCTAAAGAGTTTTAGGTGTTCAGAATGATCTTTGAACGTATTTAATTGTAAATCCAGGAATAAATAAATTTGAATTTAAATTAGAATTTATATTTGAATTTCCAGCAAAGGTTTAAGAATTCAATTATCTTCCGATTTCACCATAAGCGCTATTTCTACAAGACCTTTTCCAGTAGGTATATATAATTTCAAACAAAACAATGACGTCTTGTCTTGGAGATTTTAATTTATAAAAATATACAAAAAAATGAATTTACATAAACAACTTAACTGGATGAAATAATAATTAAAAAGAAGTCTAAATTTATTATTTACGTATAAGTATAATTTTTTAGGCGATAAAATTTTATGTAAATTACTTTTTTGTCTAAAGTCATTTTTGCTATTTTAATCTTGTTTAAACCAACATAAAGAATGAACAACAAAATGAAAGATAATTACGTAAAATATCAATTTAACATAACGTTGAAGCGTTATCAAAGTCTATTGTAAACATCGAAATAAACGGACAGTATTCGTGCGTTAAGTGTCATGGGCCACGATACCCATCAAACCATTACTTGACAAACTCACACGCGCCGCCGACCGCTATACGTTTAGTTTTAATAATATTAATTCTATACACAACCAACCACCAAAACAATTCGTTCATCAACCTACAGATCACACACGATACAAAAAGAAAACAAAAAAAAAACAAAACAGGCTTCAAGATAAAAGTCCTTTGACTTTTTCTACAGAGTAAAAAAAGGAAAAATTAAAAAGAAAACTTAAGGCCGCGCCATACTGTCTGCTATCCGATTTCCGACATATTAGGTTACAGCCGGAATGATGGCTTTACTTTTATTCGAGGACGTAAAAAATTATAATTTTCTTTATTGAGATAAATTGTAAGCGAGCGAGGAAATTTTAACGGTCCGCTTTAAAATGTTGTTTACAAAAAAGGTTGAGATTTTAGACCGTTTTTTTTTTACTTTTATTGACATTGGAAATTTTGGTGTTTAAAAAGAAGTTTAAGTATTAGTGGTTTAAAGTAAACACCATCAATAAAATTAAATATTTAAGGTTTGGTAAGTAATTTGGTAAGTATGTAAGGTTGTAATTTGTGTAATCGGATGCGCAAAATTTGTTTTCCGAAATTACCCTGTAATGTCTCTATATATGTAGAGACGAAGTTAAGATAATTGGATAAAACTTTATTCAAGTAATAAATACAAGAACATTTATAATGACAGGTTATCATAGATCTATTATTTCTGTCGATAGGTTGCGAACGTGTAATGCAATGTATTTTCATAACATACATAATCAGGCGTTAATGTAATTTACATAATTTTGGACATGTGCCTAATAATAATTAAACGCTTGGCTAACTACCACCGTTCTCGTAAGAATGACATTTACATAAATTATAATTTGAACTACATTTTGTTTTGACACAGTAACGTGACTTTGAAACACCGGGCGGCCATAAGACGTACGTGGTAACGATAACATTGAGTAGCAACAACTCTGCTGACGCAAGCGGCGTGGTGCTACGTCTGCAGATAACAACTCTAAACATTTATGTTGGCCTGGTAGTTTTTTATTATTTTGTTTATAAATAAATAATAAAATTAGTGAAATAACAATTATTATAATCGCTTTGTCATTAGGACGAAAGAAAAAAGATTCCGAAGTAATAAGCATCAAGTATTATTAGGGATAGCTCACTAAACTTATCAGATGTCGCCCAGATTTATTGACAACACATGACAAGCACTACGTTTCGAATAGATAAAGAATCATCCAAATTGATACGCCCAGTAAGGTTTATGTATGTAATATGTATATCCAGTAATGCGCATAGTTCAGTTAAAAACTATTAGGTATCAGTCATAAAAAATACAGAGGAATTGAGTTTAATTTACATATTACAATAAATCTTACAGTTAGGTAGTAGCATGGGCCCTGTAAGACACAGTAAAAGTAGGAGAGAGGACGTTATACTCAATGTCTCTAATAATTCAATGTTAACAAGGAATTATGATTATTACTATAAGTAATTTTAGAATACACATTAACAAAAACAAAAACTATTAAAAAACAATTTAATAAAAATTCTTAGAAATGCAAAAAAATGTTGCTACGTTATAATCTTACGGAATATGAGTTTTAGCTTTGCTTTATGGCTGAAAAAAATACGTAAAACAATAATATTGTTTGGCATCGTAAATTAAGATGTAGACTTATTTGTTAATTCAAAACAAAAAACTGTTTAGTACTTACTAAGTAAGAAATTTCTTGACTTTGAAATACCAAGTGCCCATAAGTTTCATGTAGGTACAATTCCGATAATACTGAGTCAGCAACGGCCAACTGTTGACGTAAGCGGCGCCTGTCCGATAAAACTTCTCCGCGTTTATGTTGCCCTGGCACTTTGTTATTAATTGTTTAATTATTGCTGTTTAAAACAATTATATTAATTAATAACTCATAATGATATAGATTATTTACATTGTAACAAGCTTGTTTACCCTTAGTTTGTATAAAACCACAGATTATATAAACTAATCAGTTAAGTTAAAGAGATTTTTTTACACAGACTATATCGCTGCAACGCTCGCTTGGAGCAATGGTTACTACAACTGGTTTAGATAATAATACATCGCACTAATCTAATATAATTTACGGCAACATGATAGATTTACATGCCATATGGGTAGGTATAGGTATACTAATTATATTATATGTACATATGTATATTTTATAATTAAGTTGTTTAATATTTTATACGACCTTTTAATTTATATTATAAAATTTACCAGTCCGTACCTTCGTATCTTTGAGTTCTCATTAACATTCCGTTTATTAATATATAAAACTACTTACATCATTTATCTTTAGTAAACGATGAAATGCTACGAACGATAGTACATGGACAGAACTGTTCATTTTGTTTAATTTAACGGATAAATTACACTAACTATATCTTCATTTACTAGCAACATGTCAAGGTTATATAGGACCTGTTAGGAATAACATTATTTATAGAAATGACGAAGTTATTTTATATAACGTGACATCAATATCCAATCTGTTCAAGTCACAGATCGATGTGACATGACAAAATAAAAAAATGTTATTACTATTATTATGCTTTAAGTTTATCTAAATCTTTACAATTACCTTTATTTTTATCTAATCTTTATAAAATACTTTTTCCGTGGACTGAAAGTATAATTGAGACGTTGTTGAGTAAGATCGAATACGAGAAAGTATAGTTGAGACGTTGTTGAGTAAATAAGTAACATTTACTCAACAACGTCTCAACATTTTTTAATATTTTACTTTGTTTTACTTACATATCTGTTAAAATCAATGATAAATCTAGTTTTAAAAGCATTAAATTCAAAATAGTAAACACTAAATATAAATACAGTATGCCTACTGAAATGTTTGTCTAAGCTCTTTGCAATAATAGTGCAAGCAATAGCTTATCAACGTAATTGGACACTGAACCAATTCTCAGAAGCCTCGGATACTTAAAAACAGTTCTTTAATGCACCGAAATGCATTTCGCAACATTTCTATATTTGTCGTAAAATGGAGTGACCTTGACAATGGCTGCACGCTTAGAGAGTTGAGTTCAATACAGAGGGGCGTTTTCATTCATTTGCTTAATTTTGACGATTAAGAAAAACTTAAGAACTATATTGGAAAATTGAATTTATTCGGTGAATTCTGCGTGTACTACATAATTGGGAATATTTCTGTATTTTAATCAATATTTTCTTATGTCTCGATTGTTTATTACAAACGTGAATAGGTTTAATTGATAATGTAAATTGTATATTGTATCTATATTAAACACGATTCATGTTTATAATTTAGATGATTTATTAATTTAGATATATTTTTTTTAATAATGTCACAAAACGAACTAATTGTTTCCCTTCAACAGAGCAATGCAAGTTACAAATTTGATCTTACAACAGTTGTAAATTAAAACGTTTAAGACGGTTTTCTAAGTATAGAATCTGTCATGTAATTAGTAATTACAAACTAACCTCTACCACAATATAACTCGATCAGTCCTTGTTTCAACAGGGATTCTAAGTATAAACTTAAACTTTTTGATTTTAACAGATCTTATAGACCACAAACATAATTTTAGTTCATAATTCAGCTTCCGTTCGTTTTAAATTTGTTTGCAATGCCTTAAAACTTGGGTAATGCAACCTCTGAGAGATTACAAGTCTCAAGGTATAAACTTCATATAATGGTTATAATAGTCAACAGTTCTGGCTAACGGTTTTCTTTGGATGTTAACAGCTAACTAAGCAGCCAGTAAGCTAACAATGAGGTGGAACTGTAGCAGCCAGCTCAGCTGAAACACCGTGGGAATGTTTACCGCTGCCCTACTTTATGTTACTAATACTATCGTAGTAAGTAGTCCCTTTACTTTAAAAGGCCTTTTTTTCAAGGTTGAAATTTTCTTTAGATACCTACCTCAAAAGGCCCACTTACTTCTTTTTCGGCTGGCATCGGCGACAAATAGACGTTAACTAAGTCAAGTCGAAGTCAAATCATTGATTTAAACACTTACAGCTCACATAATGAAAGACAAAAACTGCACAACGATTACTTATTAGATGGTTAATTTATAGACCACTATATATTTTTCGATTACTTATTAGATGATTCCTTTATAGATGTATTTTTTTCTTCATTTCTTAGCCGAAAACGTATCAGTAATTCCTTCTGTCTTGTTGGGGTTTATAAACAGAAGTAACTTCATACTTGGCTTCTCTGTTCCTTTTTTGGCTATTTATATAAAAGCTCTGTATTTCTTTGAAGCGTTAATGTCAAGGAGGTTACTACGCTAGCAAAATGCAGTTTGTCAGATTTCATATTCCTTTGTATTTAAATATCCGTATTAATCCTCAAATCTGTTGATAACGATTATTATCGTCGCATCAAAACTCATCCTTATCCTAATAAAACTTGCTATCAAACTTCACTTGTGAAACTTGGATAATGGTTTCACACCGTAAAAACATGTATTTATTGCGTACCAGATACATCCAATTGAAAGTCAAAAATATGACTAATATGATTTTAAACTATTTTCATCGCGGACACTCAACATTTTAATTATAGCGGGTACTCACGATCTCTGTATTCT
>DWJN01006178.1:0-10872 GCA_018248895.1 Carystus phorcus
GATTAGTCATAAAAATGTATCAAATTAAATCGGAATTACAATATTAAATTAAATTGATTATTTATATTTATTTATACGATTTTTATTTATACGAATTTATTCGATGAAAGGAAATGATAGAAGCGGCTGAGTGAACGCAATAAGATTACGAATTTATGGCTTTCTTTACTGCGTAAGATGGAATGAAAATGTTTTATAAATGTAAAAACGGGTCATGAAAAATGCGGAGTTAAGTGTGTATCTAAAACCTTGACGCCATGAATAACATAGTACGTAATACCTATAGGATTTATGAGAATATGTAATAAAGATTAATAAACAATTGAGATGTTTAGCTATTTTTGACAAGCTATACTTCAAATCTGGAGATTTTGAGGTCCACCTATATAGATATTCCTTAAATTGCGACGCTCTGAGCAAACCTTATCCTCATCATCTCAAATTCCCATTGTCTTCTTGTGAATCCACCTTATCAACTGCCAAAAATGCTGGCACAAATTCAAAGTATAGTCTCCAGTGGGATTTTCTTTTCCAAAGATTATCGCTCCAAAACAGATTGTGCACGATAAAATGTTAATATGTATACAAATATTGAATGAAATCTTCTTTATCGTAAAGCAGTGGCGAACCTAGTATTGAACTGCTCTATGATCGAATTTAAATATAGAAGAAAAATAAATGTTTGGAAAATAAATGACAGTTCAATACCAGCTTCTCGCCACTGCTTCAAAACACACCGAATAAAGAGCTTTTCATTTAAAGAAACCATAATATCTATTAATCGCGTGGGATATAGTAGCAGTTGACACCACACCAGAGTAGTTCGTAACACAGATCCTATTCCCATTTCTATGACTTCAATAGTACCTTTACTCACCTACGGAATTTGGGCGGTAGCACGGTGGAACAGGCAGGTAGGTGGGACCACGCATGGCCAGTATACATGAGACGGTTAGAAGAACTGCTATGAAAAGCACTCCGACGCATATCAGAAGGAAACGCTCCAACTTCGAACGTTGATGCCATCCGATAAAAGATACGCCCTGAAAAGATATTGATTTTAATACAAATCTTACGTAACATTTTTTTTTGTTAACAATCTATATCTATATCTATATTAATATCTATATCTATATTAATATCTATATCTATATTAATATCTATATCTATATTAATATCTATATCTATACTTACTAATATATAAAGCTGAAGAGTTTGTTTGTTTGTTTGTTTGATTATTTGAACGGGCTAATCACAGTAAATACTGGACCGAATTGAAAAATTCTTTTAGTGTAAGATAGTCCATTTATAGAGGAAGGCTATAGGCCATAGAACATCACGCTCAGATGAATAGGAGAGGAGCAGCAATTAAAAATATTGCGAAAACGGCAAAATTTTTAGCTTTCCATGCGTGTGCTGAGTAAACGGTGAAAGTTACTTAAAAATCATCTATTACAAAATAGTTAAAAGATCTAAATAAAAGTCAGCGATAGCATATTATGTCTAGCTTTTAAGGTTAACACACTATAACCATTTTTATGGTTGTAAAAATAGTTCTTAAATAATAATTTATATGGCAAAACAACGTTTGCTGGTTCATCTAGTATAAAGATAAGAAGATATAAAATCACGTATTTCCAGATCGTATACCGCGAAGCAGCTACATATGTCGCATCCCCGGCCAGCGGCGGCACTACGGCACACCAACGTTAATGTACGCATATATAATATATATAACGTTATATATATAACATAATTTACATATATACAATTGTGTAGTACCACGTGACGTATTAAAGTATATACGGGCCGCAATCCGAGGCGCCAGAATGGATTATATTACAATTGAGGTGCACAGATAATTGAGTTATTTGTTCATTTTACGTACAAGTTATGTACTTTTTGTATACTGTAATTGAAATGTATTAAAATATTCAAGGCATACAGCTTTTTATAAATTATGTAACATATTACTTTATAAAAGATTTTTTTTATTCTTCAATTTATTCCTTCACTATATTCACAAAACACTATTTTAATTAAGTAACAAATAATTTATTCATATAACAAATTATTTAATTTATATAACAAAATTTATAATTTTTCTTTTTGTTATATCCGATTACGATTAAAGAATGGATTTTCATTTAACTTAATAATATTATCTGCATCTGTTGTCTGTGCATCTTTGCCCTGCAGTATACATAGGGAGTAGTACTTGCAATACATAAATACATACATACATACATTTTTATATTACGTAGGTATAATCAAATGGGAATAAAATGCATATAATTCTGTGACTTTTATCATTTTATAAATGTTTTTATGCATCTCTTAGATCGTGTGTAGTGTAGTTTATAATTATCGTCATATTATGTCATAGGTTTTTTCATAGATTATAAATTATATCATATTATAGTGATGTCATGCCTTTAACGAGAACAGGATTTAATATATTATATTTATGTAAGTAACTGATTATTGTTCTCAATACTTTCATAACATATGCATGCATGGATATTGTCCAAATTGTCTTGTGCCGTTCTTATAATCTGTATTACATATATTATAATATAAACAATTATTTTCTCGGTTCATTGTTGGAACTAATATCATGTTTATTATTATTGTAGTACAAAGAATTTCAATGTGACTCTTTTGTAGGTTTTTGGTTAGGTCTTTTGTAGTTTCTACTCCTTATGTATAAGATATTTATAGGAAATTTCCGAATCGTTTTAATGTCGCTGGCAACTATGAATTCAATACAACGCATCTCTACGTCACTTGTCTATGGATTAGTGATAAAAAATCTTTATTTATATCATAAATATAATTTAAATGAAACCGGATGAAATATATACGTAATATTTTTTTTTATTAGGATAATAACAAATAAAATCTCGTGCATATGAATATGATTTATTTTAGTACACGAATGATTACAAATTGAATTTATTAAGGGATATGTTGAACGGAACGGAAGAATTGCCTATGGATTTGATTTTTAGGATCTAGTGCTATGGAATAAGGTAAACCGAGTTACTTACTGGAATTTAGGCGAATGTGTGTGGGTAGCGTTACATTAAATATATATATATTATAATTATATATATAATAAAGTCGGTTATATAACTGGTGACGTAGTGATGCGATGAATCTGGTCTCTCGGAGCGGTTGAGGTAATGGAAGTGAGTGCCAATCCTAATTACATGGACTGCCCCCTTATATTGTATCAATATAATCTATATTTTTCGTCCCAATTAAAATTACTTCAATGACCATTGCACAATATATTTAAGAAGAAAAATAGTATTAAATAGCGCCATCTATCGAATAATAAGCTAAATCTATGAAAGCGTACACAAGTTGCCATAAATACGAACGGACGCACTAAATATTATTTATATTATCATATATAAATATATCCTTGTATATACTTACTTTAAGCCTCGATTCAAATGTATAATATTGAAAGTTAAGTTTCGGGTGTTTGTTGATCACACAAATATAGCAACAGTCGCACACAATATGTTTGGACACGCACAAATGTTATAAAAGTATTTATATTGTTTTATAAAAAAGGTTATATTATATAACACATTTTATAAAAGGGGGGGCAGTCCAACGGATATTAGTAACCATTGTTTATATTAAGGATCATGTTTGCATGAAATCGACGGAGGCTAGCTATTAGTGTACCTAAACTGTGTTAACGAATGTTGTCACTTGGCTACTGATGGATATAGTTGGATGATGCTGTCTCTGTCACTCGTACGGCACGTCTATATCTCCGTCTCACTCTTACGAAGATGAGACACGACGTTCAGTAATTACTCATACAAATAAATGTACATTTTTTGATCCACGAAACTTTTTTGGTAACTACAAATTCACTATATTTTGTCCTTGTCTCACATGGTAATGTAGAAAGAGATGGGCTATATAGCGCGGTGGTCGAGTTGTCAAGTTCGTTTCTCGTAGGCGATGCAATGTCTACATAATTTATATACTTTAAATATTTTTTTTTACATTATTATTAACATATCAAATAATTTTCTATGCTTGTTGTGGGCAGACGTCGGAGCAAATGTTACCTATTTCACACAGAATTCATCGTTTAATTAATGTGTTTATCGCTTGAAATGGACTATTGTCGTTGAACTTACATCGATATTCATTATATCAATTAATGAATAAATTAATAGATTCCTCAGTTTTATATTGAATATATATGAAATTGGATTTCAGTACAACAAAGATTAATAATTAAATTGATAAAAACACATTTTCTTATTTAACTGTGAATCTAAAAACTGAACCGGTCTCCAATCCATTTATGTGCACAAAAATGTAATCAAATTAGTTCCAACTTTGCAAAATAATTATATATATAAATAATAAAAATACATAAAACGTTAATATAAAAGTTATTAAACTCAATACTTAGCTTATTTTTAATTTATTTTTTTTTAATATGAGCAATATATTATTTATTCGATATATAATAATAATAGTCTATAATATTTTGACACTAATGAATTAATATAAAACAAAAGAATCAATTTTTGAAATTAGATTACGTCTATTGATTACACGATGGATAAAGATCAAATTTTGGCATTTTCAATATCCTATCTGTCAAAAACTCACGACTTTATTGTTGTAGTTGTTTAAAACTTATCTAAGTCCATAGATAGATTGTTGAAATCGCTGATCTGAGTTTAAACGCAAAGTAAATAGTTGTTTCGTTGAAATAGTTCAACGACAATGGTCGACTTGGAAATAGTTTGAATGATATAGCGACCTATATTTAGGGTGAACCGTTTAAATTAATATTTGTAGCCAAATATACAACGTGTATTAGTTTTTTTTTTCTTTGTTATAGCTTAGTGGAGTCTACATTTTTTTTAATACATTAATTGTCTGTATATTTTTGAGCGTGGATTATATTTCTTTGTTATTTCTTCTACGAATGTGTTTTTATTGACGTGTGGGAATTGCTGTGGCGTGAATTGTGTTTTATTTTTTTGACTTACAAATAAATGTCTCGTTAAAATCGACCTTTTCAATTGAAAGTTTAAAAATAAATGTACGCTTCAGCAAATTCTCATCAGTAACACGATGTTTTGTTAAAATCTCCCTGTTTTTTTTTTTAATTAATTTTATTGATGAATATATTTTAAGTTAAAATTTATTTTAGTTTGTTAACTTTACGTCTTCCATCTATTAATTTTATTATTATTATTATTTGTAATTTAACTTTGGTTAGGTTATGTGTTAGCCGTATAACTTATAACTGAGCTTCGCTTGATAAACTTAGTGTATGGAGCTTTTAGAATGTAAGGTCCAAAGATTTAATAGGATGCTCGTATGTGATACGGGCCGGGAATATTGTAGCAGTATTTTTAAACTTTCTGTTAACTATATAATAAAAATATAAAGTCCTATTCGGACTTGCGTAAATGGGGTTTCGTACATATATTCATATTTTTTTTTTGCGTTCATAAATAAATTATTGTGGGAGATAAATAAATAGAAGTGAGCGGGGAATTTTTTTTTCTTCAAATTTCCTGCTTGAATAACATTTGTTTTTCAATTGCAAACTTTTGGGAGTAATTTTAATAAAATGATAATTATCTAAAATAAATAAATGAATGAAAGTAAGCGGGGGGGGTTTTACGTTCTAAAAATATTCATTTAAAAGATAATTTGTTTTTTTAAACACAAAACTTAACATTAACAAAATTGACTATGTTTTAAAGAATTAGATTAACGAACAGACCAAAATGTTCCATTTTTTTGTACGAACCCCTAAAATTATGTTTAAACCGTATAATTCGAGGTCGGACATAGATCTATCTTGTGACTAACTGATTATTAAAATCTTATTTATATTATTGGTTACGTACTTACCGAGTTGTGTTGGGATCCACAGCGGATCTTATAGATAATGTCGTTAATTTTGTCTATGGTTTAAGAGTAATCCAAATTATTAGTCTATATTTATTACGGTTGTCAAAATATTAAAAATAAATGTGTCAGATTTAATATCGCCGTGCAAGTGTTTTTTTTTTTAATACGTAATATATTATTGTGAAAATGATGTTTATAAATGGAATATAAAGATTATAATTAAATTGTAGTTAGTAATATTTTATTTAACATATTCGGTATGTTATGGTCCTTAATATAATAATGTAGCTGGAGTCGGTTTGTATGTGCCATAAATTAAGTGTTGCCAGCGGAAACACCGAATGATAATGTTACCATGTTAAAATATCAACAACTGTATGTCTCTATGAGCAAGTTAACCCAGATACTTCCTAGCATATTGTAATATAACTTACGCTAATTGCTTTCTAATAGTAACAATTTTTTTAATATATAATAATTTAATAATATACATACGTTTTGTGTTATTTCAATACGTTTTAATTTTACATTTTAAATTTAGTAGGCAATTATAACGTAATTATTGAGGTATATATTTCATTTAACGGTGCCGGGAGATTTCGAGTTTTTTTTTTAACGTCGAACGACGTTCTGTCGCTTTTTTTAGGACATTTCGAAGTATAATAGGTATTTAAGCTTACGTAATTTTTAAGTTTGAATAATATAGTGTTAAATTAATTTGAAGTTTTTGAATAATCAAATAATTAACCTGTGCAATATTAGCGAGTTCCGCCGGCACCGCTACGTATAGATTGTGTAATTAAATATGGCGTCATAAATACTTATTGTATATGTAACTTAAATAAAAAAAACTATTTGGTAGCTATTTAAGTAAGTTCTAGCGTATCGCGATATGAAATGGATTGATGTAGTGCTAAGGTTTCTTTATGTGCAGTTTTACCCCGCTGTAGTTTGCAACGGGTTGGTTCTGGTCCGGTCGGCGTTGCCCCGTTAACGGGGTTTATGGGAAATGTTTCATTTGCCCCCATAGCCTTAAAGTCGTATTTAAACAGATTTATAGTGACGTTTAATATGAAGATCGTTCAAATAGATTAATATTATTTACGATAACTCAAAAAATTAAACGTATGTGACTTTTGTTAAACCAAGTCTTTGGTTTTCGTCAACCTGACTTAAACTTATTTAAACGTGAAAGACGTGTGCTTACGGCATAAAAAAAAGAATACCATAATTACTTCAGAAAATAACTTTTATTGAAGTAAAACAGTGAGCGACTTACAAATCTGTTTAACTTCGACGTCGAAGCTACCGGGGTAAATAGAACAGTAAAGAAGTTTGCTTCTAAACGGGACAATGTCTACGGGGTAAATGGGGCCAACCTGATATACTGCTATCGAGTGGATTGTGGAGTTGTTGACTTATTAAAAGTTTTATATAATGACTTTAACCCATTAATGACTCATTAAAACATAGGTCTTACTCATCGAGAATACCTGGGGCATACTCCACGCTGCCCTAGTTGCCCGGATTGGTGGTGGTGATAATTTACATTATACCACATTAATAAGGTTTTTTTTTATATTGATGCAAATTAGGTTTCGCGTTCAATTTTATTACGTTATACACACGTAGTCCACAATGTGATATTGTATCAATCAAATACAAGTTTTGTTATTCTTTACTTATATGTAAATAAAATCATTGTTGCAATAAAAAGCTTCTGCTAATCTTAATAATAATTGAAGAGTAAATGCAAAAATAATAGTTATATTATTTATTATCGAGTTTTTGTAACTTATTTATTTATTACATAGATTTTATTCTGCAAAAAAGAAACATATTGCAATTCATCTTGTTCTGTATGGTCTCTATCTCATATTAGTACTAAAATCAAAGAAAGTTCAGCCATTACAATCAAATTAGATTACATTTAATATGCACGTGGAATGCAGTAATGGAATTTCTGGAACAAATCGTAAAATCTCTTCGGCAGTAACAAGTATAACAGTACTTTGTTAAAGTAAAAACTTTAAATAAGTCAACAATCCCTTCCGCCAATGTTTCCGTCAACGAGTGACAACGCGTGCGCATACTAATATTTTATATTAATACGGTGAGGGCATTCGACATTAGGTACGCTAACACACTTCGTAACATTGCACAACTTACTTATCCTACGGTGTAAGGACTGTCGCTCGCGAATCTCACTTGGACGGCGCGTGTACTACTCTGTACACTACGGTATCGTTGCGAACGTTTGTCTATGGATTTATGAATTTTTATTAGTTGCAATACTCTGTGGATTGTAATTCACGCCTTGGATGTTAGTTGGTTTGCCATCAAATAGTGAAATGCCTGTATATTTAAAAGCAAAGATTATTGCGTTGTTTAATTATGATGCATTTGTTTCATTATGTTAGTTATGAAATATTAATACTAGTTTTCAAATGTTTAATAAATACCGTTTTTAATAATATGTTAATAAAGGCAAATAAATGAGAAAGAATAAAAAAAAAGTCGACCTTGTTCCTACCCCAAGGCGACCTACGAGTTAAATAAAAAATCTAACGTTTTAATTTTATACCGCTAAGTTTGAAGGAATGTGTAGTGTCATATTTTTTTTTTATTAAAATGCATGTGAGGTATATAATTGTTTTTTGTTGCTTTTACTAAGAACTATTTTTTGGCATTCTACTATTGACTTCCAAGGCTCCTTACAATCCATCAACACGCCGATATTTGCACAATACCTAATTTGTTGTATTATCAATTTATAAATGTTATATTGTTATCCGACCCCCTCACACCCTCACCCCGCCACCCTCGTACGATAAGTGAACGCAATAACACGTGAGTCATGTAATATAATGTAGTTTTTAAAGCATTTTCTATGGTTTTCGATTCGTAGATAATATACTGCCAGTATCGGAATGTGAGGTTATAGATACTCGGTTCGGAAGCGACGCTTCGGTTCGTTAACTAAGACAGGATTTTGAATAGATAGCGTAACTTTAGTTGGCGTGATCTGCTATTCGATTAGGTATTATAACGTCCGTTGCCAATAACCAAATAGTATTGAACTATCCTTTTTTAATATATCTCTAATAGTAGGTAAGTGAATGTACTTGCGCACAATATGTATGTGAGGATTCAATGTTTTGTTTTGATTTGCCGGAGGGTGATGCAGCTCTCGTCTGCAGATATTTTTTGGTAACGTTTTACTGTCGGTAGACCTGTCTCGCTGTAGATATTGAAACGATGGCATTTATAATTAGTGCTCATAGAATTTTTTCCATTCGTAGTACGAACGTGGTTTTTCTCAATTTTTCTGTAGGACGATTCATTTGGAATAGGTACGTTTCGTAGCATAGCGACACGTTTAGATCGGATCAGCACATTGTCCTCGCGGCGGACGTGGTTCACGGTGTTTAACTCTTAACCTATGTTTAATATACTGAAAATCTATATTTTTAACAAATTTAATTTTAAAAATATACCTAATTAATGAAATTCCTAAAGATTAAAAATTAAATTTTTAATATTTACGTGTATAGTAGTGTACTACGAGGTGATTGTTAAATAACAACGCTTTATAATTTTATTGTTTCCAGAGAATCGCAAAGAGAATATATTATTTACTGTCCATCAAATTAATAATCTGTAACTGATGTGTACACAAAGATCAGTATGTTTCAGCCATTTTGAATCCGACTTAATGTATGTAAAAATAAATGTTGTTTTAAAATTGTGATTTTTTATTTGTACCTGACCCTCCCGCCCCCAGCACACAATAAAATGCAAAGTTTATCAAAAATAGTTTTATTAAAACCAAATTACATGCATCTGTACCGAAAGTAACCAAAGTTACTGCATTCTGACATAAATGCGTTTACAAAATACACTCATTACATAGTCAAGGTTTTTAAACAATAAATTTATATATTACCGGTACTCACTTTTTTAATGGATTATTCAACATTTTAAATTTAAGTATATTTTATACTGTATTATATCATGGCAGTACTCGAAACGTTACAACTCGACTGTCGAGTGTCAATTATCATAATTCAAGTTTAATCCCAAAAAAAGTCATAAAATAGTGAGCACCTGTTATTAAAGTTTTCAAATACGACTTTCGTCTTATGCAATATATAAATAAGCAATCACACAACAATAGTATGTTACATAAATAACTATTTAACAATATTACTGGCGTTTTGTTTAAACAGAGGCATTGGTTTAAAGCGAATATAAATAATCAACTTGTAAGAGCAGCTTATAATATACTTATATTAACAAATTTTGTTAATGTTTTTGTGTAGATATCGTGAGTAAAATAAAAATGTTAAAACTGTATACCATAAATAAGTATTTACGATTGTACATTAGACTTGACGAGACTGAATAAACGTTTATTATTCAAAGTTTATTTAAAACTTTTATAAAACGAATAATCTATTCCAGCTACAAAGCGATTTCTTAAACATATCGTACTAATAAATATTCATCTATCTATCAACGACAAAATTTTTGTTCAATGCTGATCACAAAACGATAAAACTCACGATAACTACATCAAAATCTTTAAACACATGCTTAAAACAAACCATTGGCATCTACAACATACAATCAAATTTTGTCTTGGAATTACGAGTGTATATTTAACAAATATTTACACGTCGTAGCGTCGGGGAATATAAAAAACATCTTTGGAACCTCAATATTGACGTCATCCAATGGCGTCGCTATCGGAGTGCTACACACACAAAGTCCGGGGGTCCTTCGGACTTTGTACGTGCAATTCGGAACACGACGAATAAACGATATCAAATAGTTTGAGTTGGTGCCCTAGTTAATTTTTGCCCCTACATAGGTATATGCCGCGTTCCACTAGACGTCCACAATGATCACGCTCACGACCGCACTTTTTCCTGTTCCACTAGCTTGTGAGCGCTA
>DWJN01006179.1:0-10871 GCA_018248895.1 Carystus phorcus
TGTATCTTCGAATGAAGCAATTCATATAATAATGATCGAACTTCACTTCAGAGAAGTTCGTTTGATCTTATATTATATTTCATTGCTTCATTCTTCAGATACAATCACAAATGTAGATGTTTAGAGACCTACGGTAAGTTTACCTCAATAGAGAGTAAAACTATTAGGTAAATCGTAGAAAACTTTTATTAGATATAATTTACCATTTACAATCAATTAAATTGAAATAAACTTAAGTTTTATAATCATTATTATTGATATTAATTTATATCTGTTGAATCAATCTTTGATTCCACACACAGAACGAGCGTAGCTTCCCTCATCAGACACAGGCCGATTATAGAATTTAATAAATGTTAGGGAAGTATTTGACCAACCAGCTGCTTTTCTGATATCATCAATATTGACTCCAGCAGCAGCCGCCGCCGAAGTAGAGGCATGGCGAGTGCTGTGTGCACTAAACACAGTTACGTCGACGCCACTTTCTGCTAGAGTCTGCTTGATCCATCTGCTAATCGTTTGAGTAGTAGCCATGTTATAAGGTTTTTTGTGCGTTAATAATAAACCATCTATACCTTCGGGTCGGAGTGACGACGTTAAGGTAAGATAATCTTCGAGAGTTTTTGCTGGGCATATGCTTGGATTTTCAATAAAGTATGGTAAGAACAATACTGGCTGATTACGTGATGCTGCAGAGGTTTTTATCACATCTGATATGAGGATCTTTAACCCTTCAGGGGATTTAATTATATTCTTGATTTTAATTAAAGAAAAGGTTTGTACGCGATGAGATGTACATAAAGCCAACAATATTACCAGTTTTTTAGTAATTCTAGCAAGGTCTAGATCGCTATTAGGGTACCATTTTGATACGTGATCTAACACACACTTTGGGTCCCAGGTGGTCGTGTATTTTGGTTCTGGTGGCTTTTGTCTGTAAATACCCTTTATTAGGCGCTTTATTCGCTCGTCTGATCCTATGTTATTCCCCAGGAGTAATGATAGGGCAGAACGATGTCCGTTAATGGTTGTATATGATGAACCTTTATTGTACAAATCTACCAAAAAAATTATAACCGACGATATCGGAGCTTCAAAAGTATTTATATTGTTTATTTGACAAAATTGCCACCATAGCTTATATGTGACAGAATATTGTTTCAAAGTATTTGCTGAAATAGATTTCAGCATAAGATCTAATGCTACAGACGGTGTGTTTATTCTTGCAAATGCTGTCCTGAGAGCGTCGCGGCCGCCAGGGTAAGTGTCCTGTGCAGTGGGTGTGGTGTTCTGGAACATGAGAGTAAAAGATCCTCGTGAGGTTGAAACAAAACAATTTCAGAAACCAGCATTCTTTTAAGTAAAGGAAACCAGGCTTGTCCAGGCCAATAAGGGAACACTAAAATACCTGTGGCTGAATCAGAAATAATCTTTCTTAGACATTTTAGTATTAATGCAAATGGTGGGAAGGCATAGAAAAACATACGATGCCATTTTACGGTAAATGCATCAATTTCGACAGCATCAGGATCCGGTTTCCATGCAATGTATTTACTACATTTAGCATTGGTGCGAGAAGCAAACAGGTCTATTTCTGGTTCCCCTAAACTTTTAACTACTTTTTGAAAAGCCCAACTAGACAGTTCCCACTCCGTGTCTATATTTATTTTTCGGGATTCTTCGTCAGCTTCAATATTGTCATGCGTATTTATATACGACGCAAAGATTAAAATGTTTCTCACTTCGCACCATTGCCAAATTAATTTTGTCAATTCATTTAAATGTGGAAAACGGACACCTCCCATCCGATTAATATAACTTATCGCCGTTGTATTGTCCACCCGAAGCAGTATAGAGCAATTTGATAAAGACTTAGCAAAGCATTTTAACCCAAGGAATATAGCAAGTAATTCTAAGTAATTAATATGAAATAGTAATTCATTCTCTTTCCATTGGCCATTTGCTCGTTTACCGTTACAGACTGCACCCCAGCCTATTCTAGATGCATCAGTATATATTTCTAAAGAAAAATTGCTGTCTGCTCGTAAATATTTCTTTGTTAACAGTACGTTATCACGCCACCAATGCAAGTCTGGCAAAACAATTTCTGAAAGTCGAAATTTTGCTTCAAAATTACCATATTTTTTAAGTGCCAGATATTTTTGACGTTCAATTAGCTTCGTGTATAGCCACCCATATTGGACAGCTGGGCAAGCGGCAGTTAGGACTCCTACTAGCTGGGATACTTCCCTAATGGAGCATTTAGGAAGCGTGGTAAACTTTTCCACTAACTGTAAAATCCCCCTTCGTTTGTCATCTGGGAGGCTTAACGACATATCCACGGTATTAAATATAAATCCCAAAAACTTGCAACTTTGTTGTGGTACAAGTTTGCTTTTTTCGTTGTTTACAATAAAACCTAGACATTTAAGTAAACATAATGTACTATTGACGTTTTCAAGGCACTCTTTATAAGAATCACCTAAACATAAAATGTCATCAAGATATATGACCGATCTATACCCCATACCACGTAAATAGTTGATAACTTCTTTCATTAACTTAGTGAAAACCCAGGGCGCTACGGACAAACCATATGGCATTGCGTTAAACTCGTATGTTTCACCGTATTCAAAACGTAAGTATTTTCGATGTACTTTTGCAATTGGAACTAAAAGATAGGCTTCTTTCAGGTCTATTGTTGCCATGAAACCATTCTTTGATACGAGTTTTGCCGCTGTCCTATGGTCCTCCATTTTAAAATGTGAAGTTGAAATAAATTTATTCAGGGCCTTTAAATTTAGGATGAATCTTTTGCCACCATTGGGCTTGGGAGCTAAAAATATTTTTGATACAAAATCACCATCGGATCTGCTACAAGTGGTTATAGCTCCTAGCTTTATTAAATTTTGAATAGATTTAGCCATATCCACTTTATCCCTATTAGCTATTAAATTACATGGAGTTGAGTTCTGATTGACTCGTTTATAAAATGGTATTTTGTATCCCTTTCTAATCCAATTAAGTATTAAAGGGTTATTTGTTATTTTTAGCCAGCAATTATAAAAGAAAGTAATTCTGCCTGCGTGTACCTCTAATGACGATAAGGCCGAGCACGTGATTTGTACTGGGATGGTGGTTTGGTCTGAACTGATCCTGTCGCTCCTTTCCTGGTCGATGGAATGCTCTTTCTCGGCCCTCCTCTCCCCCCCTTGTTCAACGAGCGAGAAGGGCCTCCCCAGTTTCCCTGGTTTCGTGAGCTACTTGTTGATGGTTGATAAAATGTATATGGCGTTTTGGGATTTGGTAGAGGTTTTTTAATTTGTAAGCCGTGTTTTTCTACTGCCCTTGCAGATTTAATTTTTTCTGAAACTTCATTTCCGAAAAGCATTTCATCACGATCAATATCTTGAACGGCATTTAAAAACGTCTTATCTAGTCCTGGTGTCACGAATCTTTTCCTTGCTTCCGTTTCTAAATGGTGTAAGTCACACAGGATGCGACAACTATCACTTAGAAATTTAACCGCCAACAGTCTATCTTTCCCATCGTCAAGGAGTAACTCTAGGCCCTTATTAAGGGCTGTTAGTCCTACTCCTAATTGCTGTTGCACACCTTCCACTTTTTTATCTCGTATTCGAGTAGGCTCGCTAACCGCAGCCGAAATTTCTGGATTTAATTTAGGCGCTTGCAACAGTGAACAATTTTCTGGTATCAAATAATCTTTCAATAATTTCTCTTTCATCTCTTTACTTAACCCCTTACGTAAAATGGGCAACCACAATGCTGATAATTTATCATGTATTTTTGGGCCGAATTTCAAGGCTTCCTCCGTCGTTTCGCCTAAAGCGGTGAGGACGGTTGAGTCCAACTCTGGCACTGAGGGTAATTCTTGAGTACCTTGTACAGGCTCATTTTGGGATACAGGGCGGTTCTGATCAGCATCGCTAGTATGTTCTTTATCTAAAAAAGAACAGTTAAAGAAAGTTATTTTTTTTTTTTTTTTTTTTATTATTAATTTATTTTGCTAGTAAGAGTATATGACGTTATGTAATTTTTTCAAATTGCCGTCGTGAGGATACATGATCCACCTCCCGGCTTTAATTAATCCTTAGTATTAATAATGTGTAATTGTCTTTTCGACAATCACGCGACATCTTCGAGTTAACACACGGTTAACCTCCAGATTATTATTGCCTTCGTGATGACACACGGTCAACCTCCAGGCGTTATACATGAAAGCAAAGCTGGCCATTTTTAGTTGAAACCACTCTTTTTATTATAAGTTACACTTAGTATATAGATATATACTCACCGGAATTACTGTCCGATTCTTCAGATGACGAATACACAATTCTTTTATATCCCTTCTTATTATTTTCTTTTAGCTGTAATTTCCTTAATTTGCGTTGATAATGTTTTATTTTTTCTTCATTTTTTCTTTTAGGCATTGTGGTATGAGGAAAAGATAATCTAACAGGTTAATAATAAGTCTAATAAATATAAATCAAACGTTTAAAGGTGTATGCGAACGTTGCCCCGCACGAAAAAGGAATGAGCTAAATTGGCAGGTGCCGCTGTGCCGTAGCGGATAACAGAGGGTAGTTAATAAATAAAATTTTTAAAAAATACCTTCTTTAAACATGCGAATGCCCTGTAGGTTAAAGGGACTACATTTGTGATTGTATCTGAAGAATGAAGCAATGAAATATAATTGAAGACATGGGTGGATAAAATGTGTATGACATATAAATACATGTAAGGAACCTAGGGGAATTGGGCAATAAACATTTGTAACTTATTTTTTAAATGAAGTCTTTGCTTGTTGAATTGTTTAGTAATCTTTACACAAGTTAATGTTAAATGGGCAGTTTTCAGGGTTTTATATTTTGGTGCATACATAATCTTAAGTTTAATATAAAAAACAACGAATGTTGCTCTTCATCGAGTCATGTTTTCAATTTACTTACGGGTCTACGGGTCGGTTTACAGTTTAAGCTTTAAATTTGAAAGATACATTAATATTTCAGGAGTTTCAGCGTTCGATGTGGTCGAACAGAAGTCTTTCAACGGTGGATCTCATCACACTAAACGAAGTGTTTTTACTGGTTAGAATGCTTTATTGTTTGACATAATTTTATTATCTATATATTAACATATAAAGAAAAATCTTTGTACCAATATTAACTACAATTACGCGTAGGAACTATGAAGCTTGGCACAGTTAATCTTTACATGGAAAATATGCGCAAAAAGCTAAAAATTTAATACAAAATGAGTTACAAATATATGATATTCATAAAAATAAACATTTAGTACACTCATTGCAATTCATTTGACACACCCGCAAAATATGTCTATATAATAATATACGAAGAAAAAACTTTGTACTCTTTTTTAAGAACAATGCATTTACGAATGTAAAATCATAGGCAAAGTTTGCATAGAGAATATGTATAAAGCAAATTCAATTTATACGTATTACAAATAAATTAAAGAAAATAGTATATATAGGCATTGTTCCCTTCTATGTTGTCAATGTGAGTTATTCATACTGAAATGTTTTCAGAAATTCACCCGGAGCATAATTCAGTAAACACAAACACCATTACCGAAGTGAAGTCTACATCCGCCGGGCGGGTGTGCTCCGACGTCAGCTCGGCCCAATCGGATAACGGCGATAGGATTGATGCGTTTGTCCAGTACAGTGGCTACAACGGTAAGTCAAACTCAAATTTCTTTTTCACGTTTAAATAAAAATACTTACTTTTTTATGTTTCCCACTTATTATCACTATAGCATTTATACTTCTTTTTGTTATTAGCATGTAGTCTACACCAGTAATTGTAATGGCACTGAGAGAAATTCTTACCCCAAAAATATTTAAATGTATAAGTGTACATTATGTTGGTGTTCAATGAATAAAATAAAAAAAAAATAAAAAAATCATTAATTGCATGTAGATAAATAAATACACTTATGAAACGTCAAATATTTTGCATCTACCACCGTTTCGCAAGGGAGCCTCATAAAGAGTAGAAAAAACGGCGAAACTCCTCAGTACATCTTTGAAACAAATATTTACTCTAATAATAGTTGTAAAACTTAAATCATATTAGAATTAGTAACTTAAGTAGAACTGGTTGTGGCTGTCTATTTCCATGCGTCGTTATCATTAATAAATTCATCTATATTATAGTACCCTTTATAATATATTCCATCATCATCACATATCATCATCTTGGTTGGTGAGGCGGTCTAGATTATACAAAAACAATCTATGCTATCCGCGACACAGGGACTCTATATAGGTACACTAGTAGACCCGGCCACGCGTTGCTTTAAAGTTTACATACTAAATTTAGCAGACTATTTACCTTACACCGCCATCTGTTAGAATCTTATGGAACTAATCCTTTGTAAAATATTAAAGAAATAATTTGCAATACAATAATAGTGCGATTATAAATTGAGATAAAAGCTATCCTATCTTTCAAGTTGGATCAAACTGCACACGGTGTGCCAAAATTTGATTAAAATCGGTTATGTAGTTTAGGTGTTCATCGCGGATAAACACCGTGACACGTAATTTATATATATTAAGAAGAAATTTAAATATATTAAGACTAGGTAAGGGCAAACTTTGTCACCGAATTTCAGCAAATAAATTCACTTCATTTCATTCATTTCCTTTAAAGGTGAGTTAAGACGTTTTGTTTATTTCAGATCATTTGAAACACGCAAACCAGTCTACCTGTATCGGACGTAGTCAGCTGATGTCGGTGCGGATGCTGTGCGACTCTGGGACCGAGGCGGCGACACAGGCGCAACCAACTTCTCTCAGTGCTGGTAAAAATATCGTTAACAATTTTAACTCGAATCCTTATTACTAGATGAACCAGCAAACGTTGTTTTGTCATATAAATTATTATTTAAGAACTATTTTGATAACTATAAAAATGGTTATAGTGTGTTAACCATAAAAGCTAGACATATGCTATCGCGGACTTTTATTTAGATCCTTTAAAGGGGAATAATTTTGTAATATATGATTTTTAAGTAACGTTCACCGTTTACTCAGCGCATGCATAGAAAGCTCAAAATTTTGCCGTTTTCGCAATATTTTTTATTGCTGCTCTTTTCCTATTCACCTAAGCGTGATGTTCTATAGCCTACAGCCTTCCTCTATAAATGGAGTATCTTACACTAAAAGAATTTTTTAAATCGGTCCAGTAGTTTCTGAGATTAGCCCGTTCAAACAGTCAAACAAACAAATTCTTCAACTTTATATATTAGTGTAGATATAGATCTATTGTTGCGATCGCACTATACATAACATGATGACCAGACCTGCATCACGCTATCGAAGTTTTCTACAATTATTGCATATGGCCTTAACCTATTAATGGCCCAATACTGAGCACGGGTCTCTCCTCATCATTGAGGAGGTAGACCATACTCAACCACGCTCCAATGTGGATTGGTGGAGGGGTTAGTGGCCAACCCGAGAGTCGGATGAGTTTAAACCGCCCGAAGGCATCCGACATGGCTTGACGACTGCTATGTTCATAGCAACCGGGACCGACGGCTTAAAATGCCCTCCGAAGCACGGACACGTTCAAGAAATTTTTGCCACTAGCGGTCACCCATCCAGGTACCGACCGCGCCCGCAGTTGCTTAACTGTGTCGATCGTATAGAATCGACGCGAGCCGCCGGGCTATGAGCGCTTCAACTTTTGCATATAATAGTTCCAAACATCAACTCTCCTAGTGGGAGATCGTTCTTTGGCAAACTAATTATAAACTAAATCTGCATTACTAACTTCAGCAGAACCGGATGTGGCTGTTTGTATCCATGCGTCCTTATCATTAATTCATCTACAATATTACTAACTTTTGTAGAATTGTAAGTTTTATTAATAGGGTCCCGGAGTGTGCACTTTGTTTCTGTTGTATAATATTACCGATCATCTCGATGCGAATCTCTGTACTCTGTATACTCGATACACTAATGGCATGGCCAATATAAATCCAGTATTTTGAAATCACTTCATCACCCATCATTTATTCATTAGGCCATCACTAAAACCCACGACTGGAGAACATGTCTGGACATTAAACATTTGCTCCAACCGGGAATCGAAATCGGGACTCGTCGTTTCGCCGGCGGAATCACGACCTACTAGACTATATGATCGTAATATAAAACGAATTTTTGTTTAACGATCATAATAATAATTTAATAAAATGTAGCTAAGTAAATAAGAGCGCTCGTAAAATTTTTACTGAAACAAATCCTCGCTCTTTCGCTTTATTATCAATCACGATGTTATGAATTATGCTATAATGAAGCTATGAAGAATTAAGCGATCAAGACTTACTTATTACTTACTTTACTTTATTGAGCACTTAACCTTAATAACAATTAATAAAATAAAAATAAACTGACTTGAATTAAATATGCCGAGAGAGAGATGGATTTTTAAGTATAATTTGTTACAGCTCTTCTTTACTAAAAATCCTATACAAAGTGTGATACTATAAGTCCACTTGTTTATTATGTGCATTGTCAAACATCATTAGAATTTTTCAGTGGGATACAATAATTACAAAATATTATTATATCATATAAACAAATACCCATAATTATGCTTATAAAAGAGACAAAACATAATAAGACAATTGTTCAAATCATGTTGATCAAAAAGCGCTTTATCGCTTGAAATAAGGGGCAATGTTTCTTAGAAGATTGAGAACGGACTCGACTTTAAGCTCTAAATAAATTACCAGCAGATTTCAATTAAGAAAAGAAAATATTCTTGCCTGTAAAATATTCTTAAGATGAATTGAATTAGCTTTACTAATGGGATTATGCGGATGTACTAAACGACGTTGATAATCTTTTTCCACTTGAATAAATAAAATATAAATTCCTATATTCATTGCGGTAAGCGAAAATTTGGGAACGGCTTAATCGGTTTTCCTATTTTTTGTTTTAAAACGTTTGCGTTGATCCAACAACTAGTTTAGGGAAGATATTACGGATATAGAAATTTAAGGTCTTGCGTAACTGATGTGGTACTAAGATATCCAACAAACTGTTAGAAATATTTTAATGACCGAGCAAAACTTATATTATGTGACGAACATTGGAATAAAAATTTCCTGTACATTTGCAAAGTCTATGTACCTTGTCTTTGTTAATAAATATTCTGTCAGACATTCTAATATTATTGTTCAGTGGAAAGGCTTTTATATTCCGATTAAACCATTCTTGCAATAGACGGAGTTAATTATAAGCTCTTGTTTAAGTTCCAGTGTTGTGGGGTGAAATGTTGCGAGCTCAATTAGAACTCCTGTTAATTATCGCACGGAGTTGAGTTTCATAATTCTTTTCTATTCCTAAGCCTGGTTCTAGTACTACATAACTCAAAGGAGAACGGTACATTTACTAATGTTGTTTTACTGTAGCAACTGTAGCACTGGGATTATAAAACCAACAAGCAATAACTGAACACTATCAAAAAAAAACTTCAAAACTTTGTTGCGCATTTTATTCATATTTACAAATCGTTTTATACACCCTTCATCCACTCAAATAGACCCAATTCAATACAAGTGTGGCCCATGAATCAAACATCGTTTGTACTTTGTCGCACAGAAACGAAAACAACACCGCGAAACCACATGTCAACGTCAGCATTCACGTCGCGGTACTTCCTGGGCGAACCCGTATCAACCTCCATGGTGACGCACAGGGAGATTGAGAATGTCAACCCTGGTAAACCACTTGTACTCGTATATCTTGTTTATAATAACGGCGTCATAATCTTGACAAACCCTAAACGATAAATATCTGAATATACAGTCGATTTCACGCACCTTATTTTTTTATGTGAATGGTAAGTAGTCACCCATGGACGTCAGTAATACTAAAAGCGTCACTGATGCGTGGTCGGTCTAGAAAATAGAAATGAAAGGTTGAGGTGACTCTCAAATCCCTAAGCCGAATTGTTTGGCGGCTGGCTCAAGCAAAAGAATAGTAACTAACTTTAAGGTATTAACGTCAGTGATAAAATTAATGACTTCATAATTATAATGAGCATTATATTATCCTTATGCACAGCCCTACAAACAAGGAAACAGGTTACCTCTTACGATCATTTTGTATTCTATGCCGCCCCGATACGGCCAAATGTTTAATGTCATTAATATTGTTGTCGTAATACTTACCTGGTGCAAGTTCAGGAAGAAATTGCACTTTCAAGAGCAGCCAATGCCTTTTAGTCAGTTGGAAACAAATCAGACTAAATTGAATCTTTACTCCTCCTAACTTTTAACCCAAATACGAGGAATTATTTTTTAAAGATACTTAGTGCATCCTCAATAAATAACTCTCTGCAAAACTACAGAGTTCTATGTCTACTAGTGTATATGCTATATGCTATACTTTCTTTGTGACTTCCTGCTCAAAATGTATCTACAATAATATCGTACCCAGTATGTTTTATGAAGCTCTTTCATCAATAGCTCCCGTACTGGTGTGTGGTTGCGCGCAAGTCGGTTCCACCTCCGAGCCTTGTGTTCAGTCGCAAGGCAACGTACCGGATAAGCCACTTGCAGTATTAACAAAGTGCAATCCAATAAGTGTTGATGGTTAGTTATATTTTTACTTTTTTCTTTTAGTTTTGTGCCATGTTCGGTCGATCATGACATAGACATTTCTTCTTCTCTATGTTAATACTTAAAAAATAGCTAGAAGTAAAAAAGTTCACAAAGTCAGGAATATAAATTACAACATGATCTACCATTACACACATGTAATTTTTACTACTCATAAACTCACACTAGACAACAGCCCCACCTGTAAG
>DWJN01006180.1:0-10871 GCA_018248895.1 Carystus phorcus
ACTACATTTACTATTACTTAATTTTGCTCTTCTCCAAGAATCACAATTTCAACCTCCTCCTGTCAATCATCCAGCCGACATTCTATTCTTTTTCTTCCAGTGTTGCAAGCCCAAACGAAAACCTTACAGTCCCATTTTTGTAAAATTTCTTACCAATGCTCAGCTCCTATTTGTCGTAGCGTTATGTCATATAGCGTATAGTCTTTCTTGGTAAATGGACTATCCAGCACAAAAATTCTTCGATTCGAACAAGTAGTGAGATTAGTGCGTTCAACCAAACAAACTCTTCAGCTTTATAATATTAGTATAGAAAACAACATCTGTTTCTCTTTAAAAGAAAATAAGTAAGTTTAGGGATTAATATAAAGAGTCTTCCAACCTTTGTTTTCCGTAGGGTTTTTTACTATCCTAGTTGTGGTAAGAATAAATTTGTAACAACTGTTCTATATCAAAACCAAGCATCCTTTTGTAATAAACAAGTTAGAACAAGTGTTTTCCTGTCAAAACCAGCTATCCTTTGTAATTTTTCCTGAAAATTTATACACGCGAGGGCCAAAAGTTAGATACGAGTTTATTAAGTATCCATAAACTTCGAAGTTTTTATTGGAAGCGTAAAAGATAAGTGCCGTTGTACCATCGTAATCGTGGAAGGACGAGAAATAGTTAAATAGTGTTTACTGCTTGGTAATACAGTATTTGATCAGGTGTCTTGCAAATTGGGTAATAACCAAATTTGCCAGTGAAACCTTCATAATAAAGTTCTTCCTTACTTATCAGAACTCTATAGCAAATTAGCACTTTGAAGAGAAACAAAGCTTCAAAAACTATTGAAGTTGTTTAGAGACATGGATTTCCTTATCAGTTCAAATAATCTTTTCACATTCATTCTCATCTTTAAGTTTTTCTGAAAACCTGAAGCTACATAAAACGCAATAGCATTTTCACTTAATACATAATTCTTTAATCAAGTTAAGTAATATTGTGTCTCCCAGTTGATTCAAATACAAAGAAAGATAACAGTGAAAGAGTGACACTACAAAATAAAATAAATAGATACAACAAAAATTTGTTCATCAAAATGCATGAATTCGCTCACACGGCACTATCATACGATATGTATGCATTTTAACCAGAACTTTACCACCCGTCGAGATACTCATATTTTAAAATGAACGTGCCTTAAGGATCTTTTTCAGAGCAATTAAAAAGTGACGTAGCTCTTAATGCACGCAGGAAGTATTGCAATCTCAATATGCTGAGTTGGTTCCGGCTTATGAAGCATCGTTTTGTAAATGTAAGGGATTTTGAGTACAATAGGCAAGCAATACATGTCATGAGTTATGTTCTTCATAAACAATGGGGTTCTTTGTTCACAGTTGATGTATTATGGCTACTTGAGAGTATAATTCTCGGGATGTAAAGCTTACGTGTTTTTTTTTATAATCAATATATTATATTTCTAATTTATTGCTAAGAACCCTGTCTTCTAAATGACAGGTTCGGGGTTTGATTCCAGGGTAAGCATGTATTTGTTATCGAGCCGTGGGCTTCAACAATGTACTCGTATTATGTAACAGCAGCTTGCGGCCACGAGTGTATTATATTACTGCAATTTCATTACAGAAATAAGCTAATTCGAAACCCAAAAGTAAGACTTAGCAGGAAACTGAAATAGCCAAAAATTAATTCATTTTCTAAATTCAGATTCAAAATCATTTATTCATGTAGGTATTATTTTAATACACTTACGCATGTCCTTTTTTGATTCTACTACCGTTTCGGAAAGGTGTTTTTACATCGACGAGAAGGAACGGCGAAAGAAATTCATTACCATTTTGAATTCAACTCCTTAATTAAAGCTTATACTTCCTGATTTCCTATCCTAGACAATTCTGAAATCCTGAAAGCATTACGTTGGTAGTACGATTGTATAAATGATCTCAGGGTAAAGTTAATAAGCCTGTAATAACTTGTAATACCAAGTCTTGATGCCTCAAAACGTAGATGTATTTCACGGTACAATTCATACGGGCCTTTTTTTCTTTCTTTCAAACGAAGGACCCAATAACAACAAAAACTCACCCTAAGATATTGATGTACAATCGAATGAACGTCGCCCAAACGAAAACATGGGTCTTTTTGATGTCTGTATATGTCATTTGTAGATATTTTCGTAACTTTTCAGTAATACACATCTTTTGTTATTACGTTTAAGTTTGCGGTGCTCCACTTTGGTCATTACTACTGTGGTTAAAACTGTCTTTAAAATTCAGCAAATCATCTAAAATTATTTACGTGATCGAGCTGTATCTTTGTGTCTGTGTCGAAGTATAATTGTAGCCGGGGTAAACGCCGCTTATTACATGGCATATTTATCTATTATCTTACAATAAGTAAAAAAGGTTTTTGTCCCAACCTGTTTAAATGTTTCTTCTCGGGTCTTTTGTACCTATTTGTGCCCCGTTTAACAAATCCAAACTTTGGACGTGTAAAAACAAATAACTACCCTATGTGGAAAAACAATTTATACACGAAAACTTTTTCGAAGCATGGAATTTTATTTCTCTACGGCGAACAAAATTGTAAGAAACAGTTAGTACTAGTAGAAATAGTGAGCGAAATGAATTACACATTTTAAACGGTTGTAAGGAAAGATTTAGGTAGCGCGGCTAAACTCGTAACAATGAGCTCGGTCATCGTAAACAAAACAAACTGACAGCGAGAGTAATGGGCGCAGCTTATCCCCTTATGAGCAATTGTTTAAATTTTGAATAAAGAACAGATTAGGTATTCTATGAAATAGCTAAAACTAGGTATTTAAAGTGTTCTTTAAAATAAAGACTAGACCTAAGAGCCTACATTACTACTTAATATTAATTATTTTAGAAGGTTTTTATATGTAATTGATTGGCAAATAAACGGTCAGTGGCGGTATGGTAAGTAATTACCGTTGTCCGTCAACAACCTTTACAAGTCAGTAATAATCTGTTAACTAAAAAGTAACACCGCTTTCAAAAATAATAAAATAATTCGATGAAGGAAAGTGTTTAGGAAGTAGTTGCCTTTGGTCTAGATCAATTAAAGAAACTGGCACCAACTTTCTAAACAGTTTCCCTCATCAAATTATTTTGTTATTTTTAAAGGCGATTTTACTTTTAGTCGTATGCATACACAAGCGATTGCCGCAATCGTGAGACATCTGCTGTAATTTTTTGACAACTTCCGTTGTCTGAACCAGCCCGGGAGCTTATATACCATCTTATACACTTTATTTTGTTCAATTTACATCGATAAATAATAACATGAGAATCTCAATAACGTCATCGAAGTGAATTTAATATATGTATGTATATTGTTAGGGATAAATAAAAAGTATCCGTCGGATCTCATACTATATACTCATACTACTACCAGCTTTCTAATGTAAAACGAATAATAAAAATCGATACGCCCAGTAAAATGTCATCATCTAACAAACATAAGTAACAAATACAATCTAATTGAGAAATCCTCCTTTTTTGATGTCGATAAAAAAATAACAAGACATACATATTTCTGGCGCTCTGACGCTGCGAATGGAACGTGTAAAAAATATTTCGAACTGAACTTTAGAAGTAAAGTACGACACCATCCTTTTAAGTTGAATTAACGAAAAAATTAAGTAAACTTGTATCTGTTTGATGTCGTATAAATATACATCATAAATTATATGGAATGCAAAGTTTATCACAAACGTTAGTTGTTAAACCTAACGATAATTATAGTATACCTACCTTAAATATGTACGCATGAGAACCCAAAACAGTGATTTTAATTTTGTCTGTTTGTCTGTATATCTGTGTGTTTGTGCACACTAATTTTAGAAACAGCTTATCCGATTTGAATGCAGTTTTCAGCTAATGCAATGCTAAGCCATCACAATAATTATTGTGATGGGCGTTACTAAACATTTAGTGTTATATCATTTGAATCGGTTAATAAATAGAGAAGTTATGTAAATTTATGTCAATCATTGATTGACTTTAGGCGAAACGCAGTTGACCGAGTCACCTACTATAAAATATATTAATAGAGTATTTGACGCAATATGTACCTCAACGTATTTATAAATGAAAACTATGACGTAAATAATACGCCTTGAAATTTACGATCCGATGAATCTGTCAATTCTTATTTTATCAAAGATACAATCGCTCGCATCGATCCTATGCGATCGACAGTTAAGAAATGCGGGCGCGGTCGGTAACTGCTTGTAACCGCTTGTGGATGCGGTAATAATTTTTTGACCGTTTCAGTACTTCGGAGGGCACTTTAAGTCGTCGATCCCGGTTGTTATTGTAGATAGCAGTCGTCAAGCCATGACGGAGGCGTGCGGGCGGTTTAAGAAAGTCCGACACGTAAGTTGGCCACTAACCCCAATCCACACTGGAGCGGTGTAATGGAATATGCTCTAGACTTCCTCAGTGATGAAGAAATGCCCGTGCTCAGTAGTGGACCATTACCAAAGAACTGATTTTTACTACAGTACATATACCAAAATAACCTTAAAAAAATATGTCTGTCTACCTTTTTGTTTCGGCTAATCTCTGGACCTATGTTGACGGGATTTACACTGATAGATAGCCGACATAATATGGAGTAACTTAGGATACTTTTATTTTAAAATAATAAGTTATCGTAAAATCTGCAAACTGAACAATAAGCTGTTTTCTTTAAATGCGACGAAGTCGCGGTCACACGTACCTACTCAAAAGTAAATCTGCATAGTTTTATGACAACAGATGTGTGAACTCAAAAAGTTTAGAAATACAACTTCATGTGTGGTAAAACGAAGCAGTAGTATGCTTTGATTACACTTCGTTAACCATTCTTCAGAGCAAATCTGCGCGTGATGTTGACTTCTGAACAACAGACAAGGCTATGGCGCTAAGTACGTCCTATCTCGTGGAAAGTCACCGAGCTCAGTTATACATAAATTATTCGAGCAGTAGCGTTATTAGCAGCAGCTACCAGATTCAGACACAAAAAGTTTTAGCGTGTTTTGTTTTTAATGACAACGATGTCCAAAGGGTTCTGAATTTCCAGCGAGGCCGATATTTCAATGAGTTTAAATTTTTATATTCGGTCTGGGTATATCCCGGTTTTTGTGTTTAATCCATGCCACCCACGACTCGGGGAATCCAATATGGGGCTATGAGTACTTACTTACTAGTGAATTTACTTTACCTATTTACTAGTGACTCGTTCTCGCTTCGCTTCGATATGTATTTTACTTTGTGTACATAAATATCAACAGGTCATTTTTATTGACAAACAAATTCAGAATGTTACTGTTATTGTCATCACCATCATCCATAGCGCGTATTTGATTGGTGTGATGGAAACGTGTTTTGCCCTTAAAGAGGGATATAGTTCCACGTTAAAAAGAAGCCTATGGCGCTCTCCAGTCCTTCAACTATCTCCATACTAAAAATCACATCGACCATTGTTCCGTTTTGGTGTGAAGTGGGGACAAACGAATAAACAAATAAACACATTTTCGCATTGCAATACTGATAAGTAGGTCTTTTGCTTCTTTTCTGCTATTAATAATTTGATTCCATGATTGATGTTTACTGATATCTATGGAGGGCGGTAAGCATTTTTTCCAAGATACTTTTTTCGGTATAATATGAAAAGTAATTTTTGATAAACAAAATAATTCAATTGAATTCTTATATGATAACGGTATCGCTACGAATCATCGTCTTGAATCATCATCTCCCGGTCCATATCCCATTACTTGGGGTCGGCGTAGTATGTCTTGTTCTTCCCTTCATCACTATCCTTCGTCAGCTCCGCACTCACTTCTTTCGTAGACATGTCATTTCTCACGCAATCCATCCATCTTTTCTTTGGCCTACCTCTACCCTTATATCCGTCCACTTTCAAATCTAGTACTCTCCTCGTAATATGACTCTCATCCCTACGCATTACATGCCAGTACCGCGCCAATCGGCTTCCTCTCATCTTTTCGACCACTGATGCTACTTTCAGACTTTCTCTGATATACTCATCGTCTTGAATAAACAAATATATTTGGTAGGTTTAATCTTAAGAATCACTGGATTAAATTATATTTTTCTTAGATTTGCCACTCCAATTATATTGTAGTTTCTTCTCAGTGTAAAAGTGAACGCTCGCTTACAAATGTCAAACACAGTACAACATGTAAAATGAAAATATTTGTGTTTGCTCAAGTTTTCATATTTTTAATCTACTTAATGTTTAGAACTGAGATTTTTATTAGGAATTCGTAGCACGTAAAATCCGTTACTCTGAAAACCTTGTTATTCGTGACAACTAGTGCCGGATGCGACGGTTTTACGTGCAAACATTATACGATTTAATAGAAAACTTATTTATTCCGTACTGGTGCGTCCACTAACTAGGTTTTCCCAACAGTTTTTAGCTTTGCATAATTTATCAAGTTAAAGTCTTCTTATTTGTTCACTGTTATGGTAATGTAAACATTTTGGACATAAAACCAGAAAGTAGTATGCTCCATCTAACGATATAACGAACTTATTCATAAAAATATTACCTTTTTTACTGTTAAGATACATATAAGATCAGGCAAGCCATCGATGGTATTCGTAATAACATAGGGCATAAACTACATTGATACAGTGATGACTAAGAAGAAATAAGTAAAGAATGAATAGGCTTCTACTAAGTTAATGCGCTTTATTACCCAAGACTACCTCACCGCTTACCATCAGATGGGAACTGTAGTCAAGCATTAACTTATAATTAATAAAAAAAATGAAAAACCATATACTTCTGACTGTCGTATACAAAATTCATCTAAACCTTAACGTAATTGTTGTCCCTAGTAGGTAGTAATCCTGCCTGTGAAGAAATGGGTCCCGGTTGGAGTAGACCAATATATAGTACGGCAGATAAATATTTCTATCGAGGTAAAGAATATCTGTGAACTTTGACTTTATACATGTCTGTTTTGTCTGATTTTATTCTGCAACACCTATATGTACTAGTATTATAAAGCTAAAGAGTTTGTTTGGTTAAACACACTAATATCAGGAAATATTTATTCGAATTGAACAGTTATTTTTGTGCTGGATAGTCCATTTACCGAGAAAGACTATATAACAGAACTCTACGAAAAATATGTAGGTGCTGATGAACTACGCTGCCATGTGTTAGAATCTTATAAAAAATTGCAAATCTTTTTTCCTATAAAAATATCTACTACGATTTAACCGAGATAAAAAGTATCATACATATAATACATTGTGCGAATCTATTATTTTATTAAAATCAGTTTGGTAGTTTCCGAGACCATTGCGGACAAAACTGACAACTGATTTATATGGATGCCACTCGGGGTATAGAAAACGTGAGTCTGGAACACAGATCTCTAAATGTTTAATTCAAGATTTATTTCATAAAGAGATTGGTAGCTAGCCAGGCGATTACGAAACTATTTCTATATAAAAATTAAATAACATGATCCACGGATAATCAAACTGACCCATCGTAAAAGCTTATGTGAAATTCTATAAAAGCCAGATAACAAGCGTGTTCATTTACACATTTTGATATTCCTGTACCCGGCAGAATGGTTACTGAATACGAGACGCTATTTAAATTATTTGATAATAGGATATTGATAGTAGTATGACGAAATTTCGTTTCAATGCAATTAAATTTAATATAGATAATGGTCAATCATATTGATTGGATGAAATACAGATTGAATGGCTGACTCCATTACGCGGATGAATCGACAAACAATTAAATATCAGCAAAATTATATTCAGTTGACTGACTGAACAATAGATAGATTATATAACAGATCATAGCTAATTTGAATATTATCAATAATAAGATTAAGATGCCTGGTATAATAGAAATCTCTGGAGTTTGTTTGATCAAGTGAAATTCAATTTACCATAGTGCTCAATCACAATAATGGAAGGAACTGAACTTGAACACATATTGAGTAGCTGAATCCATTACTGAAGCGAAAGATTAAACAATTGAACCTACGTATACTGGTTTGAGAACTGTTGTAAAATGCTTCTGACTAATTTGTATGGGCTAAGATCTACAATTTTAATGTGATCCAATATTGCAGCAGAAACGGTATTTATTTATTAAAGGAACTAAAAAGGGAAAATTACTTTAGGAGTAGAATATAATAATAAGAAGATAGTCAATATAGTATATTAATTATAGTGTTTTCTCTTAAACTTTAGTAAGCAAGTATTCCCTATATGCCTTCAACCCATTAACGGCCCACTACTGAACACGAGTCTCCTCATCACTGACGAGGTCTAGAGCATACTCCACCACGCTACTCCAATGCGGATTGTTGGAGGGGTTAGTGGCCAACCCAATATAAATAGATCATATCCCCTATATAAATACATAGATCTATTTCTAATAATGTTATTGAACTTAAGACCTAGCAGCGCAAAAATTTAAAGTCATTCTAGTTATTGGTCTCTTTCATGGAGTCCAGGTTCAGAAAATATCCACAACTGTAGTTTTTCGAATAACTATAAAATGGTCAGTCGTTTTGATTCGATACTTTGTTTAAATAAATCAATACATATTTATATTATTACGCAAAATCCTATATAATTTAGAAACTATTATTTCATTGGCAAGTTTAATAATGAAAATTCATTAGCAATCCTCATAAAAATATAAGATAACATACCTTTTGCAGTTCATTATCGATGTACCAGTTGATATCTGAAGGTGGGAGCGAGAAGTCCGATGTGCAATTGAGTAGAGTTTGCTCCCCCGGTTTCACTAATTTTGGGGCTCCAGTAATAATTGGATCCTTGTCTGGCATCGCTGAAAGTAGGACAGATTTGAATATATCACGAATACAAATTTGAAACACCTCGTCAAACCTTACAGTTTTCAGAGTTTCACGAATTGAGAATGTAACATCATTAAAATTTAAAATATAAGTAACCGCGACATGAATCTCGTTATCATCAAAAGGTAACATTTCCTCAACGAATTTACACTACAAAGTTTGGTGAAGGCGAAGGTGAAAATGTTGTTTGAATAACTTCGTAAAGTAGGTGACGTTTTAAGTTATGCTATAAATTTCCCTCGAACTTAACAACGCGACACAAATTGTTAGTAACTTGATAACATGTTAAACGTGGTAAGAATAAACGTTATTAAAGATAGGTATGTCTTTTTGGGGCGAGGAGCGAACAATGTTATCAAAAACATCTCATCCACACAATGTGCGATCAATCCTTAGAAGCAATGATAGGTCGAGCAGAAAGCAAACATCTGTCACAGGCAAGGCTAAGTTGTTATCGCAGTTCCAGAGCTGTTGCTTAATAGCTTAGCTTTAAGACCGAGCTTTACTCTCCAAACTCATTTTACCTCTAAATGAGTTTTTCCAGAGCAGAATGATCTCACTTAATCGCCTTCACGGAATCGTTTGAAAGTTTTTCAAAATAATTATTACTTTAAACAGACAACTTTGTACTTGTTTCGTTTATGCGCATTATTTTATGTTTTATAAAATTTAATTTCATCATGATCAATTTCATTCTATTGTCATGTGACTACGACATATTATTATGATGTGTGATATTGGGTCATTATAGTAATTTGTTCGAACGTTATATAATTCTCATAATGTAAGTTAATTAAATAATACAACAGTAATTTGGCTTACTGTGAAAACATATTAGTCTGTTGGAATTTGACCTACTTAAAGTATGGTCCTTTTATATATGTACATATAATATCTCGTTAATATAACAAGATAAGCTCTTATTGTTCTGAATTATTTATATAATAGCTTATTTATCTTTGATAGACAAAATATTCTAAATAAGAAACGCTAATGAAATTATATTGCTTTTTTATCACAGGACGGTACCCTTACTAGGTGAAATAAGAGAAATTTGTTACTTAGGTTTTATTAAACAGAAAATATTAGGTACATAAAATAAATAAGAATTTTAGATTGACTAATATGATTGACAAATCGTTTTTTTTTCACCATACTAGGTAATGTAGAGCCAATTTAATATTTGACGTAAGTGAACAATATCAGCTATATTTTTGAATGTATTTTAATTTGATTTGTTAATATACTCCTTAGTCTTAAAGGAATCCACGGGGATGACAGGGAGATTTACAAAAATGCCATAAAATTACATTATTCTTGACGCTGTAATATAAGCGAGGATTATTTGGAAATCTTCTGTGTTTCCTGTATTTTCCTGTTTGTGTATTAAATTTAAATTGATGTAAATAAATCTAAGTATGATTAAGATTTAATATTTCTTACCAACGACTGTCATGTGTTTCGTTTGCCGTGCTATTTGGAACTTAGGTCCTTCAGTTGACACTTCACAAGTGTACGCTGCTCTTGTGGCTATTGGGGGCGGCATAACTCGCACCATGCATGAGTCTGTCGGACAATCACCGCCTTGAACCATGATGCCTGTTACGTTGAATAGTCGTATAGGCGGCTGCGGACAAATATAAGGGTTAGAAACAGTAAATAGTACTAGCAGCCTAGAATCCCCAAGTCTCATTCCGGCAACCTAGATTGTCAGCAGGCAATAAAAGCCGGCCTCCTTTGTCTGCTTCGGGTAATTATTTTAATTATAGAATAGAACAGAAATATATTTATTCCACCATGAAGTAACATGTACATAATTGTAAACAATAATAATTATAAATAGTGATATAACCATGCCACTCTGTCGAAAACCGATCACACTCAGAGCTATGGCGTATTGTGGGTAGCTACGCCCTCCGTTATGATGTGCGACCGCGCGATGTTGAGGCGTAGCGCCGCTAGTGAAGTGGAAACC
>DWJN01006181.1:0-10871 GCA_018248895.1 Carystus phorcus
TAAATGGACTATCTTACACTAAAAGAATTTTTCAAATCGGTCCAGTAGTTCCTTAGATTAGCCCGTTCAAACAATCAAACAAACAAACAAACTCTTCATCTTTATATATTAGTATAAGATACGAGTAAGTTATGGAAGTGTAGTTACGGCCCGAGTATGTTACCTTAGTTAAATTGTAATGGAAATGATAAACCTTTATCTGGCAACCCTATGTGAGGCCTCGGGCTTTAATCATGCATATACCTTGCTTATTAACGATATGAGACGAAGGAAGTATATATAAAGTGCAATTTGGTTTTAAGATAACTCTCAGCCTTACCCGAGTGTATTTAGGATTACGTAATTATTAATTTGGATAATGGTGATTTGTAATTGTGGTTATCGCGTCTATTATATCAAGGTTGAAATCCTCTATACGTATATATTTATTGACGTTATGATGTAAATTTTCTTAGGGAAATGTCTAAGGATAATTTATTAATATAATAAAAATTTTCTTAAATATATTATTAATATAATTAAAATTTTCTTAAATATATCTGTGATATATTTGCACGAAGCGGTAATAGCGCCTGTTTTTAGTGCCTCATGGTTTTGATGTTATTCGTATCGTAAAAACTACTTATTTGGATTATTTAAACTCTATGTAATGAAGCGCTCATAGCCCGGCGGCTCGTGTCGATCCTATGCGATCGACAGAGTTAAGCAACTTTGGGCGCGGTCGGTACCTGGACCGCTAGTGGCAAAAATTTATTGAGCGTTTCCGTGCTTCCGAGGGCACGTTAAGCTGTCGGTCCCGGCTGCTATGGACATGGCAGTCGTCAAGCCATGTCTGAGGCCTTCGGGCGGTTTAAAAGAACATCCGACACTTGGATTGGTCACTAACCCCTCCACTAACCGCATTGGAGCAGCGTGGTAGAATATGCTCTAGACCTCTTCGGTGTTGAGGAGAGACCCGTGCTCATTGGTAGTGGGCCATTAATGGGTTGAAGGCAGGCAAGGCAGAGTTCTATGTAAATAAATGTATGCGTTTATGTACAAGTTTGCACCTACCCACGTAATTGTCATTGTCATGTGGTCGGTGTGGTTGCGGAATGTGTGCACAGTCTCTTTCTTACCAAAGGGGCAAGACCCGCTCAAAACAAATTTGCTCCTCGCTGCAAGCTTCAACTTCAAGCGTTAAATATATGTTCGGCCACGTACGTACTGTAAATTATAGTGATAATATTACAAATAGATTTTCAATTACAAGCGATGTTTTGTGAATGGTAAACTCTAGTGAAGTAGGTATTTCGTAGCCGAGCCATTACTATCTTAATTATTCAAGAAGTTATAATTGATTGCTTAAACACATTTTGCATGTTTATGTTAAATAAACATGATAATTTTAATTACAAGTTATAATATATTCAGTAAGAAAGCATGGCCGAGATAGGTCGTCGTCATCAGAGAAATTGCTCGTACCTTACATTATTCATGTCACGCTACGTTAATATTACTCTGGAGCTGTAATATCCTCAACTGTATCTTCATAAAAATCTTCAATGTTCATGTATCATCAATCTCATACTTTAATTAACTTATAATAAATTGAAAAACATAAGATTTCTAAACATGCCTTAATATATTCATGCTTGCCTTTTTATTATTTTGTATAGTAGTCTCAACGACAAGGCGAGGTATTGTAGTATTTGCAATCTCTTTATTATATTGTAAATTATGTCTTGAAATATTCTATTTGATACATGCTATTTAATTTGTGGATTCTATGTTATATGTGTATCCTTCAAAATAAATCATTTGAATCAAAATCTGAATTATCATATTTACGCAGAACCTCCTTCATTACGTTACTAATTCCTTAACACATTTTATGAGATATCCTGAACTCGGCCCGTTTAGTTATTTTTAATAAAATTTCGTAACGTAAGACACTTAAGGATTTGGATACTACAGAGATGGAATCTTTTCTAAGCTAGGATCTTTGAAACTGGCAAGTCCAAGTTTACATTACAAGCATTACACATCTGTGGGAATTATGGAGCAGTCAGATATTCAGGTTTCATCTACTAACAAGTTATCGGAGGCGACTAAGGTCGTTCTCATTAGTCCACGGCAAGCCCGCCTGTGCACTCTGCATTATTCATGCCACAATATCGCACGCTATTTCTACGTAATTGTGCTACTAGTCTTTTTATGAGGGAGCAAGATGGTTCGTAACTTGTAGTCTCAACTTTGACGTCAGTAACAATAGCCCCTCCTCTGAGAATAGGTGCTTGTTAGTACGTTATGTTGGTTCCCCGAATGCACTCGAATAGCGGATAAAAAACGATTTTCATTTTATTACCTTTCTTTACAGCCTCGGGTCGCAACAATATAATGATCGAACAAAATAATTTTCAATACCTATATTTTTATGAGGAAATAATGATGAGTAAGAATAAGCTAGTTAGTAATTGTATTTAATTCTTAATAGATTTTTTCTGATTTAGCTAATACTATTAAAGTTATTAAGCAATGTACTTTTTGCTTGTTATGTACTTTTTGCTTTTTTTACTGTGGAACCGAAATATACGAAGGTTTTCGTTTGTGTCAATAAAAAGTAAATTACAAAACCCATTATCATGTATTCGAGTTTAAATTTAAAAATAACAATTTATTTTATTTTCTCAAAATTGGAAATTATTATAAAAAATTTGTGTAAAGAAAAGATAAATAAAAAAATCGTAAATTTATTTCAATATCTTCCACAATGAAGAAAAAAATGTTAAATAAAAAATAATGTTATTAATGTTATTATTTGCGTCCTATTCCGATGACACAGGTCTCTTCTTTATAAATTAAGCCACATACAGGGTATCGGTTTAAATATCATCACACATAGAACGTGACTTGATAACAAACCTTATCGGGGGTCAAACAATGCTCAAATTATTCATACGATGGGCAAATAGAAGCTGGAAAGTAATTAAAGATTGGGTCGAGGATTTGTAAAGGGAAAATTGTTCACTATCAAATTTATGGTACGGTCTTGGGTCGAAAGGGTATTTCATACAGCTCAGTAATGCTAATGAGGGCATTTGTTTATTTTGATTAACTATGGTAAAAGTGGTACTATATCTTTAATATAACGCTGAATATATTTCATTTTGTTTTTAAGGAATTCAATTCTACATGACTTACATAATATTAGACATTAAATAAATTTACTATGGATGGAGTTGGTAATAGGTATATACTTACGGTATATGTTTCTATTTGATAAAATAAATTTATCCTATTTAGTTTTGTCAACAATATACATAAGCAAGTCCATACATATTTAGTAGATTATGCTTAATAATAAATATATAATACAAATAAAAATGTATTTCTGAAAAATATTAATATTGATGTCAATAGGTAATTAAATCGGCCATCATCTTATTCGCTTTAATACAAAAACTTGTTTGTTTCAGGGGAATTTTACACCAAAATCAAAGGCGCTATGGAGAAGCCATCAAAAGTTTTGAAAGAGCGATTTTCTTTAGACCTTCTATGGCTTGTAAGTATAAAAAATTATAATGAAGAAATTTTTATTTTGTTTTTGTTTACTTTGAAACTGCGAAAGATTGAAGTGGATTAATTTTGTTTCCATGTTTATATTACTTTTAAAGTACGCTGTTGAATATTGTTAAAACTTTATTGTATTATAGCTTTATTGTATTTGTCTCGTTAGGGAAAAAGATCAAGGTGAAACTTTAACAGGCAATAGAAAGTTGCGCTTGGGTGTAACACGCTAAAAGTTATTTATTTTAGCACCATGAAAAAGTCTGTAAATTGATAATCGGTGGCAAAACGGGCTACAACGCTGAATTTTAGCTAACAAACCCTGATCGTGGTGCCTCTTAGTGAAGATGTGTAGGCCTGATGCTAAGTCCATCCTGTTGAGAGGTGATTGACCTTTCTACCATTTAATGTCTCTGCCAAATAGCTGTTACGATGTATGTATGTAATGAAAAAATAAAACAGCATTAGTCGTATTTTACTTACCTTAAACGGTACATAAGTAAATGTAAAAAATAATATTTTTCGAATAATATTAAATGTATTCACCTATAAAACACGCCACTCTCGTATTTAAGGTTCACTTCCCCACGCCGCTCTAGTGCGCATTTGGGTTAGCAAACCCAAGTGCCAGTCCTTAGATATCTCGAAACTTCGTAATACGCATATAAAGCTATCTAACGATAACAATCGTTATCGATAATACTCGCACGATGCACCCGCTGTAATACTATAGTTAATGCTAGCGGTCACCCATGAAGTTATGGCGTCTGAATAGCCCTAACTCTGACTAATCTATGTCACTCCGTCTTACGATTACATCCAGTATTCGGAGTACGAGCGATCCATTTATAATAAAAACTGACCGAGAGCTTGTCGGGCCTCGCGTACTGCCCTCGTTAGATTGTTACTTAGGTGTGATAGTTTTCCTTTTCACTTGTTATATATATTACTACCTAGAAGATTTTTACCTATCTGTTTTGCTAGTATATAGGGATATTGACGTCCAATGAAGGGCCCACTGATAAAATCGTTATGATGTGATATATTTTGTGTTAATAATAAGTCCATTACAGTTCTATTTTCAAATAACATTCATGTACACTAGTGCTATCAATAGGTTACTATTTTAGTATATACTTATCAAGAAATTATTTATTGGGATGAACATGAAAATAAATTCATTCCAACTTTACGAGTCAGGGAAGTAGCGTTGGTCTTTGCGTGTTTTTTTAAGGATATTATGTTACTACCTCGTCGGTGTGGTAAAAATACGGATATCAAAACACAGATTTCTGCAAAGATTTAGGATTTACCAGTCGAAACTATAAGCGTTCGTTATTGACTCCAAAACCTTACATCGAAGATTCATAATAGCATATTAACACACGAAATAGCCTTCAGCATCTCACCTGCATTGTCCATCACCTAACGTAGGTAATCTACCTCCATTAAATATTGATATAATCTCCATTTGCAATAATGTTTACGCGAATGTCGGTAACATGAAATTTAAATGCATAGCAAACATTATTGTTTGATTAACGAATGGATTTCGATGTAGTGCTAAAAGTAATACTGTTTAATTATATCAACATATAATCATTATATTAATATATTGTAATTGTATGCTATTTATGTGGGTTTGGAGATTGTTTTTGTACCACTATGTTATTATTTCTTACACTTCAACATAAACCCCATGCATAAAAAATCTCCTAACAATACAATCAAGATTTTTTTTCGTACTAAATCGGATTAGGTGAATATTATTATGTTCTATTTAATAATCATTGCCTTGTTTAAGCAGTTCGTCTTTCGCTTAAACAATATTGTTGCGTCCATTTCTACTTTTTCATTATGTTTATTAGAAATTTCGGTTGCTTCGATTAAGAAAAATTTCAAATGTTTTAGTGGCTTACGTCAATTTGGGCACATCATTAATGGCGGATGGGAGACTAGCGGAAGCAGCGAGCGCTCTCCGCGCTGGATCTCGAGCTGAAGGGAGAAAGGTCCGAGATCGACGTGAACACGACGCTGCAAGGGTTTCAGCGCTGGTTCAGCTTGCAGCGCTACACTCACAGCGCAGTCACTGGCATAAAGCGCTTTCAGCGTATAAGGAAGCGCTGCAAATATTACCCACCACAAATACGCCTATTGTTGGTTGGACGCGGCATGTAAGAATATGTTCTATATATTATTTTTATGTCATTACGTCAGGTACTATGTAATATTTTACACTCTTGCTGATATTCATAAAATATTAATGAATATAATATAATGTATGCTGAAATTTCAATACTCAACTACGATAGAGAGTCGTAGATGTTGAAGTCTTGTTTTTAAACGAATTTTAGTTGTGCAGAAAGATGGTGATGGAATGAATATTTTACATAGAACATTAATGAAATAAACGCGACTTCAACAAATTAGATTTAATACTACCCTTTAGACGATCCAACTTCCCATCCAACTTACTTTAGTTATTGAGTTATCCCTTGAAAATTGGGATAACTGACGTCCCGTATCTATTACACATTTTGGTAATGATACAGGATAGATGTATGTAATGAAAATTATAATAATATGAAACATTGTTTCAGAACGTACTATCAATGGCAGGAGAAATTTACATGCAATTACAACAATGGCCCCAAGCAGAAAACAGTATTCTGTCAGCGCTGTCCGCAGCTCCAAATCACGTCGAAACGCATATCTCTCTAGCGAAGATTCTCGCTAGAAATGTAATTATAAAAACATTACTATTTCACGTGACTGTGCAAAATATGCGGCCTTTTCTATGTGTACTGTTTGTTGCAGGCGAGTAGAGCCGTGGAAGCGGAGATGTGGTTTAAAAAGGCAGTAACATTAGCGCCTAACGACCCGTCTGTTCGAGATCAGTTTGGTGAGAATTTTTAATCTCGGTTCAACAATTACAAACAATATTCTTTCACAGCAACTACTGCAGATTCTTTTAACGATTCTCTTAGTGACATGCTTTAAATAATATAGATATTTATATACATATGTCGTGTTATTAGTGAATGATTGCGGAGTTCTAAGTATTGATACGTATATTTTTATTTCAAACAGGAATGTTTCTAAGATCACAACGTCGTTTACGGGAGTCAGCGGAACAGCTTGTGACTGCAGCAAGGCTATCTCCCAATGACAGTAGACGCGCTGCTTCTGCTGCCAGAGCGCTTCGAGACGCGAAGCACTGTCGCTCTGCTGAGCGGTGGTACGCTCGAGCTGTAGAGTTAAACCCAGAGGTAAAGGATGGACTATATAGCTCAGATTGACATTAATGTTTGTAATGGTAATAAGTTACGTAACATTTTTGGTTGTGATATATTTTACTGCTGTGGCTTGAATTATTTCTAATGACAGTTTTTGTAATTGAAATAAAAAAAAACAATTATATTTTGTTAACACAAGTTGCACAACTTCAAAACAGCTTTATAATTGCCAGAAAACTTGCAGCGCAAAATTTATCATTAGACCGCATTTAGTTTTGTAGTTTTTTTCATTTATAATGACAGTAACGGTTGTCTTTTCTGTTGGTTGTTATTGAAATTCCTGTACGGAGTCTATGGTCTCTAAGAAGAGTTACCTGTCACCATAGCGCTATTAAGGCCCTAATAATCCCAAGTATAACAAACTCCAGGCCCATTAGCATTAGCGGACTTTAACCTCCGCAATAGCGCAGTGATCAATGGATTATTACAAATGCGTTTTAATTTACAGGATCCAGAACTACATTCTAACCTGGGTGCAATTTTACATCTAAACGGCAAGTACCTAGCAGCGGCTACGTCATATAGAAAGGCGTTGCAGTTGAAACCAAATGACGAAATCACTGTCACTAATTTAAAGAGAGTGCGATCACTCATGAAAGCACAGCGTACCAAATAAATAGCTACTACAGTCAGTTAGTTATAAAGTTTAATAAAAAACACAGCATTTTGCTATACATTGAACATACAGATCAATATAGGATGTCAATTGCCAAAACATAGGTTTAGCGTTATATTTGTACACACGTTACGTATTTATAGCTGATCAGCGATAGCTAACGGTTGTATATAAATTCCGGGTTTATGTATGTATATTCTTAGAAATTTGTACCTGCAGTATAGCAGATAAGGAATATTCTTTGTAAGCTACGAGATTGAACTCTCACGTGGGATTTATGACAAAAGGAACATTTTAATTTTGTCACTGCTAACCGCTGGCGACAGGTGTGTGAGCGTAATTACTTTCGCGAACCAACGAAAAGCCACGACGTTTTTTACACTCATGGATATTTCAAGAGAGTAGCTTTCCAAATAAATTTGATGTGAAGGAAAATATACAGTTTTATTATGAATTTCAAAGATAAAATGTTAAGATATTGCCTTTGAATTTTTCTTAATAGAAGTTACGTGGAAAATAATTTCGCTTATAATGTAAATGGATTGCATTTACTCGAAGGTTTAGAGAAGTAGGAATTGAAATCTATTAATCGTGAAATAATTCTGTAATTTACTTTGGGTTGTTCTTGCACGTTATAACTCAACCAAAGCAGACAAATTATTTATGCCTATTATATAACAATAAAATTTATATAAACATATTAAATAGAAGTAGCAAGGCTCTATATACTTGGAAAAATTAGTCATATTAGATTAAATATATAGAGCTTTGAGATGGTAATGATTTAATATAAAGCTGAGTTTATGAACAAATTTTAATACGTCATACTTAATCTTATAAAAATATGACAGCACATACCGTACACCTTTTTATTTTGTTCAAATACAAATTATACATTAGAATCTCAAAAGGAACCTTCCAGGAAAGTAAAATGCGTCAAGTGTTTGTTATCACATCACGCCATGCGCCCACGGCATGTTTGAATAGTTTGTTCCTACTTTCAAACTTGTAAATAAATGTATTTGTAAAGTAACATTAATCGCTCATGTAAATATGTTTGTCGGCTAAAGTACCTATTATGTAATTATTTTTTAATCTGATTTTATGATAGCATGATTTAATACCTAGGTATAATTCTGATCTGAAAACTATAAACATAAAAGCGATTATTAAAATAGCGCAGCTCAATGTTATTCAAATACAAAAGTATTTGTGGAATGAAGAAAAAATCATTGCAATTTCAACTTTTGACGACTCGTGTAGCGCAATGGTTGGCATGCCGGATCGCCGTTTGTCGGGTTTTGAGTTCGATTCCAAGCGAGTAAAAAATTTGAATGAATGGTTTAAATTTCTGTTCTCGCTCTGAGTGTGTTTTCTTGTCTTTGCGTGTTGTTCGTAGCACCCACGATATAGAGAATACTAGTGTGGCTGGGAGTGTAAAGTATTCTTCTTCTTCTTCTTCTTAAAGTGCCTCTCCAACTAGTGAAGGTTGGCTATCCGCTTCTTATTGTCCTCCTTGTTTTTTGTTCTGCAGAATAGCTCAGCGGCGCTGGCTATTAAATTATTATGTAAAGTATTAAAAAATATATTATCATTTATTTTCATCAGATTTTTCAAGGCGACTTTTGGACTACGAGTTTTTGATATTATTAAGGATCATCTTTTAGTCAAATCAAGTCGTTAATTTCATTTATTTTCACTATCAGTTATAATCACTTTAAATAAAAAACGTAAATGCTATTAATAGACGAATATGACAACTGACAAATAATAGTAATTTGTAACGTCTGATACCGAAAATGGTTTATATAGACCCTTCAAAGTTGACGTCGGCCTGAAATAGTACTACGCACAGCGAAAAAATAATCAGGGATCCAAATATTCGACCTCGTCTAGAAAGAAAATGGTCCTGTACGTGATTGAATCATCCCTATACACAACTACATTTACTTAGGTACTTACTTTATTGTAATAACACACCAAAATAACTGACAAGGCAAGCAGGAGGTCTACCCCAAAATGTAAAACTTTACAAATGGTTTACAATACTGAATATGTAGTTGAAGAGTACTTGCTTATACTATAACACTATTGTAGTATTTCGTTTAATGCATTTGTTGTATGTTATATACAAATCTTTTGTGTAAACTTCGCTGCGCAATAAATACATATTATTTTACTTACAAGATCACCCTAAAATAAAAAACGTAAGGGTTACCACGCCGGATCGCCGCCGCCCCGTTCGAAAGGTCCTGGGTTCGATTCCCAGCGAGGCAGAAACGCTATCGGCCTTATTACAAAACGTGGACCAGCTACAGTACCGGTTTAAACTTCTATTAGATTATGGACTAAGCAAGAAAACTAAACTAAAATAAACCTTGGCTTAAAGTATTATTAAAGATAAGCCTATACTTGATAATCGTGGTTTAAACCTTATTTTGTAGCGGTATTAGTTTAAATTTCTATTATCTGTCTGGATGTGTGTGTAATTGTCTTTCTGTGTTGTGCATGGCATCCACGTCACGGGGTATCCTAGTGTGGGGCTATAAGGGTGTGGCACAATAAAACAATTACAAAATAACCTAATTGGTGAAAAGAGGAGTCTCGGTATCGATTCCCAGATTGGACAGATATTAATGTGACAAATAAATATTTGTTCTCGAGATGTGCGCGTCAATGATAATTGTGTTGTCGATGCGATTCTTACCACCCGTTTCGTTATGTTAGTAAGTTAAGGTAAGGTAAGGAAAAGTATAGTAGACTTGTATCGTGGGTTGCTACGTTCAACCCTGAGGATAACCTCATTTCTAAAAATAAGAATAAAAATATGTGTTTCCATAATAATCATAAAATTAGAAACGTCTCCTTTTTCCATAATATTAATTAATTAAGTATTTTTCAATTCCAAATACGCTCAATATAAATAGCTCTACCGTAAACGGGTATAATATATGTTTAAATTATTTATTATACAACAATTCTTTATGAAACTGTTGTGCGTCACTAATTATTTCTATAAAATGTATGAGTAAAACTCTAACTAACGTAGTTTATAATTAAGCCAACTTCAAATACATCGACATTCTAAATATATGTATATTTATTTAATATATTATTCTTAGTATTAATAATGAACTTTAGTGCCACAGAAACACTGGTTAACATTTCTGTCTTTTAGTTCCTCTACTGAAAACGTTTATATTATATTCCTATAATATTCCGTAATGCTACAAATTGCTGAGGATTTTACATTCACTTGATGTAGAAGTCTTCCTAAGACGCTTAGTTTAAAAGATACTTAATTGATTTGTGAAGGACATCGACTTTAACGCTTATCACGAAGGATTTATTTTATCTTGTAGATTTTATTAAGAATATTATATCTCTTGAGTAAAACAACGACATTTTAG
>DWJN01006182.1:0-10870 GCA_018248895.1 Carystus phorcus
TAGCAAAGTACCGGTTTAAACTTCTATTAGACCAAGTAAAACAAACCTTGGCTTAAAGTATAGTATGAAAGATAAACGTATACTTGATAATCGTGGTTTAGACCTTATTTTGTAGTAAGGCGGTAAAAGTCTATATAGACCATAGATCTTGAGGGTGACAAAAGAAAAGTAAAAAAATGGGTCTCCATAAGAAGTAAATTAAGGTCTCTTTATTGCATGTGTCGATAAAATTACTTTCACAAGGTGGTCTGTCTATTTCTATTGTTTTACCTAATACTTTCTTCAAATAAACGTTCATAATTTTTGAGTGAACGCGAGTAAATAATTGTGGAGAGTACTGCTTCATATAAGTTACTAGAAATTTATTCGCTACGCTTCGGAAATCAGAGTGTTAGTAGCAAAATTGCCTTCAACCCTTAATAGTTTCTTCCCTTTCTATTGTTTACCTCTCTTAGTTAGAGTGGACTCGTCGCTTCGCCGTTTAGCGCCGTCCTATGAGTGCTTTATCGAAAAAAAATTTAAGGCGGAATTATTGAAAAAGGCGGAATTATTTAAATCTTTTGCATGTATAAATAAATTTAGTCATTAATTTGTAATAAGTAACTTAGATTAGTTATTAATAGTATCATTATTTATATTTATTATTAGTGTTAATAAATTTACTCATTAAATCAAAGTCAAAGATTATAATATTGTGGACAATAGATTCGTAAATTGATGACATAAAATAGTTCACTATGACCTGTCTCAAGTATACAACGCAAATTACATGGATAAGTTTAAAACAAATTTAATCAACTAAATAAATTAAGTTAACTTGAGCATTAACTAATAGAATATAGTTTAGTTATTAAAGCAGAAATCTCTCTAGTTTCCTGGCCACACTATACTCTATACAGATCAATAAATTAGCCGGTACTATAGCGCGGGTGTACTTGCCTGGCTTATTAAGCTGACCTTACCATAATTCCAATTTTATTACAAGAAACAATATTAGTTGGTGTTGTTTTGTGTGGTGAAGCAAGTTTAAAGTAACCTTGCTCAAAGCTCTCGTATTAAATACCGCAAGTGGAAATCATCGCTTGGACTGAATTGTATATTTATACGTCATTATGGTTAAACGATCATAATATTAATAACTAGATGAACCAGCAAACGTTGTTTTGCCATATAAATTATTATTGTAAAACTATTTTGATAACCATTAAAATGGTTATAGTGGGTTGACCTTAAAAGCTAGACATATGCTTTTATTTAGAACTTTTAGACACACAAAGACACGTAATATCCAGACCGAGAACAGAAATTTAAACGCATTATTCAAACTGCAGCCATATTGGGAAATGAACTCAGGTCCCTTCAAACGGCGGTCCAACGTGGCAACTATTGCGCCACTCAGGTCGTCGCTATATAGACGTCGCGTCTAGCTTTGGCCCTCGGTTTCGCCCTCTATTTTATCCCCTTGGGGGTAGAATTGATCAAAACCCTTTCTTAGCAGATGTCTACGTCATAACGTCTATCTGTATGCTAAATTTCAGCCCGATCCGTCCAGTGGTTTGGGCTGTGCGTTGACAGATCACTATGTCAGTCAGTCAGTCACTTCTTAGTTATATACATATGCTAGCTTTTGCCCGCGGCTTCGCTCGCGTATAGAAGTATTATTATTTTTCATTACGTATAGTTTTTGCGGCTTTTCTTTTGTTTAGTGTGTGTAAGGGAGTTGCGGGTAGTTCTGCTAGCAGAGAAATTGGTTTCCGAATAATTACTCAATTTAAAACTATATTAGCAATTGTTAAAATATAAATTTGAACTTGGTGTGTACAGTATAGTTGTGAGTCGTAGGTCAAGTGTTAGTTGTGCGATTGGAGGTGCCCTTCTATAGTTTTTATCGAAAACAAAATCAGCTGATTTATCGTCAGCTGATTGTTATATCTACAAACAGCAACACAGTGAGTCCTACAAGTAACAACTGTTGAAACGTACTCTTCATTTTTTTATTAGTCTCTGGATTATAGACGTGTTGTATCTGAACCTAAAATTTATTTAATGTAATAAAAACATTAATTACATCAATTACACTAAATTGGTAAACAGCGCCATCTACATTACGTTACATAACCTTCTAACCTTCGCAACTCGACAGTAAGATAGTTCCTAATATGGCCAACAAATGTCGAGTTTGTGGGAAGTTCTCCCCTGCAGATGGCGTAAAGTGCAGCGCTTGTGAATCGATATATCACAAATCTTGTGCCAATATAACAGGAGATACCCGTCCTTCCACTAGATGGCAGTGCAAGTCATGCAAAAACAAACCCCGCACTAAAATCACAACACCGCAGTCGGCTAGTTCGGGGAGTGCGTTATCGGATTCCGGTGACGTACCCGTTGATATAACTTCGAGGGAGGTTGAAATAAACCTAGCAGAAGAAATTCAATTAATCAGAGCTCAATTGTCGACAATCGGGCAAGACACATCAAGCTGTAGGCAGGAAATGGCATCATTTAGCAAAGAGGTACTCAAATTGAGCTCCACTGTAGCTGATGTTAATAAGCGCCTCAACGCAGTGGAGGAAAAGATAAATCACATCAATAAGCGCTTAGCGGAAACCGAAGGCAAAATTGCCAATGCTTCTGGTGTAGATTTATCGGCAAAGATCGAGAGACATCTGAACGATCGAGATCAGGAATCCTTTTTATCTGATGTCGAGCTCAGTGGAATCGACGAAAACGTAGGTGAAAATCCTTATCAACTCCTGATCCAGGCTGCTAAAAAAGTTGGGGTCTCACTAGAGGAGCGGGACATCGTAAGCGTCGAGCGAAAAGGCAAGCGTCGCGATGTCAACAGCGACGCCGGTAACGGCGTAACAGCCCGCCCGCGTGTCTTGGTCGCTAGGCTAGCACGCCGATCCCTCCGAAACGACCTTATCGTCTCAGCGCGATCACATCGCGGAGCGGACACAACAGGAATCGTCACAACCACACAGCCGGGTCGCTTCTTTATAAACGAGCGATTGACGTGGTTCAACAGACAACTTTTTCGTAATGCGCGAAAGCATGGTCGTGAAAAAGGATGGAGATACGTATGGACGCGAGACGGACGTATCTACGCCAGGCGAGAAAAGGATTCTGCCGCCTTCCGCATACGTGTCGATGCAGACTTGGAAAAGGTTTTCGGAAATAAATAATCAGCATAACTTTCTTTACATTATTTTAATACATAAGACACTAATACGCACAGTGTCATTTATTATTTTATATACAAATAAACGAAAATGCCAGTGGGGGACAAATGAAGTACACAATATCAAATATATTTTTTGCTACTTTATCTCAATGAATCACTTTTTATCATTTTTAAATATAATTTTTTATAATCTATACTACATATTTTTGCTATACTGCTCAATAACTAAACACAATATAATTTACAATACAGCTACAATATTCGATTTTAATACACTTAATTATATTACAATACAGGCGGATCTCTATACGAAACATATACATTATGTAAATGGGTAGACTAAAAAGCATAAAAATTGGTCTAATAAACCCAGGCTCGCTAGGGACAAAGCACGACGAATTTATTTCCGCCATGCTTGACCATGCTGCCGACATCGTAGCTATTAACGAAACCTGGTTGAGACCAGGAGAAGATGGACGTGCCCCTAATGTTCCCGGATATAAACTGCTCCACAGGCCACGTGTATCTGCTTGCAGAACAAGGGGTGGTGGGGTAGGTTTCCTGGTGCGCGAGTGCCTTCGTGTCCAGGTACTTTCCCATCCAGTATCGGAAGATGTCGAGCAGATGTGGTTGAGCACCTACTACAATGGCAAGACACTGCTTTTAGGAACTGCCTATCGACCGCCCTGGTTGTCTTTGCAAACCTTCCTGGACGGGCTTACTGACTCTCTCTCTTCTTTCAAGTGGCACCATCATACTATATTGTTAGGAGACTTTAATGTCGATCTTTTAAGTCAATTTCATGTCAATACAAAGGCTATTGCAGACTTCCTAAATATAAATAAGTTAATGCAACATGTAGACAAACCAACCCATTTCACTGATCACAGCGAGACACTTATAGATGTTATTTGTGCGGACACTCCTATCACGAATATCACAGTTACTCATATTCCAGACTTAAGTAGCCATGCTTTTATCTGCGGCCAGTTAAATAGTATTAAAAACCCTTCTCGCCGTAAAACTATCACATATAGACCTCTTAAAGACATAGATTTAAACAACTTTCGTAAAGATCTCATAGAGATGGACTGGGAAAGTATACAGCGTTTACCAGACGTCAATAATATGGTTACATATTTCACATCCTCATTATTATCCTTGTTTGATTTACATGCTCCCATAAAGTCTATTTTCATTAAAGACCACCAACACCCTTGGATAACTTATAACATTAGATTGATGATGCTAACAAGAAATAATGCACATACACGGGCACGGAAAACAGGATCAGATGCGCATAAAACCTATTACAAGTCGCTCAAAAATATAGTAAATACGGCATTAGAATCAGAAAAAAAAGCGTATTTTGAATATTATGTCAGTTCTAACATATCGAAGCCATATATTATGTGGAAACATCTGAAGAACCATATAACATTAAAACCTCGAAAAGATAACGTGTCTCTTCCCCCTTGTCTATCTGACTCTAATCTGATGAATGACCATTTTTTAAAAATCCCTGGCAATGGCGATGTACTATTATCAAGCATCACGTATTATGAATTCAACAGATTTTGCCCAGAAACATTCAGCTTCTCTGAAACGAATAAAAAAGAAGTGGAAAAAGCTATAAATTCGTTAAAGTCCAATGCCTCTGGTGCCGACGGTATCTCTCTTGATATGTTACTACTGACTCTGCCTGATTCGCTGGAACTGCTAACAACCATAGTAAACGTATCCTTTAAAACCAATACTTTCCCTGAACTCTGGCAACATGCTTTAGTGAAGCCCATTCCAAAGACTGAAAATCCAATGGAGTTTAATGATCTTAGACCTATCAGTATCTTGCCATGTATGTCAAAGGTTCTTGAAAAAATTGCCTGTAATCAGCTTAAGAACTACTTAGAGAATAATAACATCCTACCTAGCACTCAGTCTGGTTTCAGGCAAAATAGAAGTACTACGACAGCGTTGATGAATGTAGTTGATGATATCCTCGCTGCACAGGACATGGGACAGGGAACTATTCTAGTCCTGCTTGACTTCAGCCGTGCTTTTGACTGTTTAAACATACCTCTTCTTTTATCTAAGTTGTCCTATTACGGTGTTAGCCTAGATGCAGTGAAATGGTTTGACAGCTACTTTCGAAAACGTTCACAAAGCGTGTTCCTAGATGACGGATACAATAAACAACTCTCTACCCCTAAACCAGTACAGAGAGGAATAGCGCAAGGTTCTATTTTAGGACCATTACTATTTATTTTATATAGTGCAGATGTCATGCCACATATAAAGAATTGTAAATTTCATATTTACGCCGACGATCTACAAGTATATATATCTTTTAAATCATCTGATACTCATGCTGCTGTTGAAAAGCTTAACGCAGACCTACATCGAATCTTCGGCTGGTCTGCAAAAAATGCCTTGGTACTAAACCCGAATAAATCTAAATATTTAATAATCGGTACTAACAAACAAGTTAAAAAAATTATAGCGCAAAACCCAAAAGTACTAATTGATGGTAAACCTATCGAGAGAGTTTCAGAAGCCCGTAACCTAGGGATATTGATGGATAGTGCGTTGCGTTTCGAAAATCACGTACGAAACACAGTCAGAAATTGTTTTTACCGGCTAAAAGTGTTGTATAGGATCAGAAACTATATAGGTCCCGATCTGCGGATTAAATTGTGTGAGGTATTAGTGCTGTCCAAACTGAACTACGCTGATGCTGTAATTGGCCCGAGACTCCTTGCGCGGTCACAAAATCTAATACAGCGGGTACAGAACGCCTGCGCAAGGTATTGCTTCAACATACCGCCACGCGCCCACGTAAGTCCCTACTTAGATAACGCAAATATTTTGAAAATGAAATACCGACAACAATTACATCTTGCTTCCCTGCTTTTTGGTGTAGTCAAAGAAAAACATCCGTCGTATTTATATAATAAGCTAACATGGAACAAAAATATAAATACTAGTCATAACACTAGGGCATCCAACTATAAACTTGCAGTTCCTCGACATTACTCGGCGGCGTTCCGTGGTAGTTTTAAATATAGTGCGAGTAAATGCTGGAACAATCTGCCACCTCCCATCCGCAACCTACAAACAGTAAAGAGTTTTAAATTTAAGTTCAAACTACACCTCTTAATGTTACAGAAAAAACAATAGCCCAATCACAACTAAATTCTTCACACACACACACACACACACAGACATACATATATATACATACACGCGCGTCCGCACACGAACACGCACACACACACGCACACGCACGCACACACACATCATACGCTGATTATTGATCAACATACATATTATATGTACATGTAAGGATATATTTTAAATTTTGTATTTCATTTTTCTTCTATTTATTATTATAATCATTAGTTTTTTACTTATTAATTAAATTTTAAACACAAAACCATGTGAACAAACAATATGTTATTTTTTATATAGTATCTGGATTAGATAAACTCACCTATATTGTGTTGGCTGTCCTGTTACATGGCAAGTCGTTCTCATCGACAAGTCCGTTTCAAACCCATTATACTATTATGTAGGTAGATAAGATTGTCTCAATTGTTTGATCTTTGTTTTACACCTTTCTATCATATTATTGTATTACTTTATTTGCAATATGTTAACTGCTCGTATTATATAATAGCTAGTTTATAAGGTTTATTTCTGTAATGATTACTTTTTTTATTTTTATTTTTAAACCTTTATTAGTGTTATTACTTTTTGTTTAAAAATTGTTTTGCAGTATTGTTTTATGGGTACCACCACTGTACTAGCGGAACTACGCCTCAACACTGCGCGGTCGCACATAATACCAGAGGGCGTGGCCACCCACACCACGCCACAGCTCTGAGTGAGACCGGTTTCCGTCAGAGTGGCATGGTTATACCACTATTTATAATTATTATTATTGTTTACAATTGTGTACATGTTACTTCATGGCGGAATAAACATATTTCTATTCTATTCTATTCTATTCTATTATAATATTTATCTGGCATTTATTCGGGCACAACTTCTTATATATAACAGCCAAGTCAATATTAATTATTGTTATCGCTTCTACTAATAATATCAATTAGTATCAATTGTCAATTGTCAGGTATCATTATTGACGTGGCTCATTATTAATTCAACAATGAGCGCCATCCGATATTTCAACACTTACAAGCCCTTTGAGATTTATTTTACTAAATTCTTAATAGCTATTAATTGTAATAGCGATAAGTGCTTTTTCCCACGCACCAGCAAACTGTGGAATGAGCTTCCTTCTGAGGTATTCCCGCAACGCTATATGCGTTTCTTCAAAAAAGGTGTAAAAGGCCTCTCCTTCAGAGCTGATGATGCAATGGTGAATCCTCTGGTTTTGATTGTGTCCGTAGGTGATGATGAAATAAATATTGTTGTCTTATAGTATCTGATACGTATCTAGTAACTAGACGAGGCAAACGTTATTTTGCCATATAAATGATTACTCAGCGCACGCAAGGAAAGCTCTAAATTTTGCCGTTTTCGCAACATTTTTTGTTGCTGCTCCTCTGCTATTCATCTTAGCGTAATGCTATATAGCCTAGCCTTCCTCCATAAATGGACTATCTAACACTAAAATATTTTTTCAAAACAGTGCAGTAGTTCCTGAGATTAGCGTGTTAAACAATCAGTCAAACAAACAAACTCTTCAGTTTTATATTATTAGTATAGAATAGTATAGATTTCTAGGGAATTTCATTAAAAATTATTGGTTGGTGATGGAAGGATGAAAATTTAGGGTCGTATGTACTTTTTAATGCTAGATTATAAAAAATTAAAACAAAAAAAATGTCCAAAAACTAAAAATAGTAAAGTATCATTTATTGGAATGAAAGATAAATAGAAGCCGTTTCTACCTACTGAAAATGCATATAAAATTAAATAAAAATTGGTCAAGCCATTTCTGAGGAGTATGGTAAACAACATTGTGACACGAGAATTTTATAATAATAAAATCGTTTATTGCCACACAAACAGATTTGACAAAAGCGAATACAAAAGAACAAGAACAAATTTATCTACATCCTAAAATTATATAAAAAAGTGCGAGCAAAGGGAATGGCTCAGCTTTGTACTAACTCAAGACCTCCATAATTGGTCTTGGGTAGCGCTGTTTTTCAGCCACTACCTATCCCTCAGGTGGTAAGCGGGAAGTCAGAATGCGGTTTTTACATATAACAACGTCAAATCTCCACCTCAATTCAAGTCTTACGTAAAACAATATGGCGGATCCCTGGGTCTATGTAAAGCGGATTTTTTCCGCGTAAATAAAATAAACAAATCCTTGCAAAGCGGATTTACACGTATCTCTTCACTCGCGGTTCAAAGGTACGTTATATTGAAGTGAAGTGCTCATTTGAAGCTACTTTATTATAACGAGCATTACTTTTGTCACATACTTAGAAATAATACTGTAAGATTCTTATATGTAAATTCTACGAGTATTACTTTATTGTCACAGAGTTAATAATATTTTAAGATTGTTGGATGTTAATCAGGCAGAGGGCGTGAGTGACTCATGCAATGGGTATTTTAATGAAGACATGAACGGATGAAGGTGATATGTCGTATTTTTGGATTTTTGCTGTTTTATGTATGAATGATGGTGTTTTTTATTTTCTATAATATCGCTCCTATTTTTAAAATACTAAACAGTTGGCACCGCCAGACAACTTTATTGGATCGAAACACTTAAGACGTTTTGAAATATCCTAAAATGTTTATACGAAACTTTGAAATCGATTTTCTCGAAATTAGAATTTTGTGACATATTACCTTCAGTCTTCAATTATAAACTTACCGAGGTTCTGGCACCAATCCTTTTTGTAAGGTCACTGAGCATTCACACAGTATAATCTCAATATCTCGGGTCTTAGGAAGTAATGTCCGGCTTCATCGTCCTTAAAAAACTGATATGTTTTACGACTTTCTGTTACGTTGGTTTACTGATGTCTTTGTGCAGCATTTTTTACTTTCTGTCATGTGGCCGTGTATATTGCATAAACTTTAACGAATTTTTGGCTGGCAACGCGTTAGTGATATTCTTGATATATATAAATGAGATAATGCTTGTTGGTGTTGCTAAAACGGCTGTTTTTGGTTTTGAAATGTTTGTAGAAATCCAAGGTTTAAAAGGAAATTTGTAAAAGCCAACTATTTATTTCCCCATTTTGAATCGTACCTGTCAAAAAAGGTGCGTTTAGAAAAAAAGACTCAGTATAAATGACATACTGAATGGCTTTGTAATAATTTTGTCAAATTAGCAAGCTACTAAATGATGTAGCAACTCTAATTCAATTGTTTTATCAGTCATTTACTCTTTGATTTTATTTTAATTTCTATTAACTAAGTTTTGAAGCAAATGAAAATAGCCTGGTCAACCAGTTCGAAATAAAATAAATTCATAATTCCTTGATATTAACGGCAAATGATTCGTGACTTAATACATTTTACGTGCACGTAACAGCTAACGATATATTTCTGTCGGATTCAATTGAGTAGCTTTCAAGAGCAGTCCGCGATGAACGCTTGCTTGCTTGATATTTTCATTTAACAATTGAAGACATGAGTGAATGAAGGGCGTATGAAACAATTTGTAAATGTGGGAAATGGGCTTCATAGCTTTATACAGTACTTTTCTCATTCGTTATTAGTTTGATAATCGTAATTTAATATTATAATAATAGAATGGATGGTTTTAGGTTGTATGCGGTTCTTTTATGCATAAAATTTTCATTTAATGCAAAAAAGGGAAAATGTTAATAATCTCTCTACTTTTTCAAAAATGCACATGCGAAACCACGTATTCCTTACACGAGATAGCAATGGATAATAAATAATAAAATAATCTTGAGAGTGGTTAGGCAGAGAAGCATGAAGCTTTATGTAAAGGGAGATTACTTTGCGAGATTTATGAATATAAAATTATTATCTTTTAGAATTAATTGCCACCCGTACATGCACATATGTATGTACATATAATTATCGACTGTTTTAAATTTAACTTATTATTGATTGTGCAATGATATGAGTCATAGTTGAGAGAGATCCAAATGCAGAGTTGGTCACGGCTGGTTGTTCAGTCGGCTAAACTGGTCGACTAGGTCTAAATATTATTGAATATACAAAGTACATATTATCATTCGTATTATTTCTAAGGTGAAACAATTTTTCATTGCATTCTCTCTCATTTGAGGCGGCACAGTTATATAACGTTAGAAGATTTTCGATGCGCGGTATGGTACTGTTTGTAGCTGTCTTAATACTCAGTTAGATCAATCTTTTCATCTTCAAATACCTAAAACAAATCTATGTTTGTAACTACATAATATCTTCCGCAGCATGCAACGCAATTCTGTTTTTAGAACGTCATATTCCGCGACGGTATGTTCATTAGTAGCAGATGGTGAAACCAGAATTACTGCCCACGCGGTAGTAAAGCTAATATTTATTAAGTTGTCGACTAAATTTTAAACGGTGCCTTATTTTAACTTGTTTTGAATGCGTTTTCACTTTTTATAACTATGGCTTTATCCATACTATCCATACTTAATATTATAAATGTGAAAGTGTGTTTGTTTGTTTGTTTGTTCCTCTTTCACGTCGCAACATAGCTGTTATATGGTA
>DWJN01006183.1:0-10869 GCA_018248895.1 Carystus phorcus
CGGCTGGCGAGAGGACTGTTCCTCGCAGCGTAGGACTCCCCGGCGGTGCTAGGGACGACACTTGCGAGTCGGATCATAAGTTGAACGTGGTGAAATTCGTAGCGGGCGGCGAGCCGTGCGCGTCTGAGAAGAGCAGTGATTCTGGTGTGAGTAGCTCGTCGTTGAGTTCTGCGCATCCGCATCGTCCCTGAGCTAGGCCCGCCGCGCCCGTGCTAGCTTAGGCGCTGGCGCGGGCGCGTGCGCAGGCCGCGCAACCGCCCGCACACACTGACATGCCCCCTATGCAAGAATAACCTTACAGGCAAATGTTTTACCGCTTTTTAGTACTTGCATCATGACTTACGCAAATACCTCCTGCTCGATATCCAACGTATTCGACATAACTTTGAGTATATCATATATAGTGTAATGAAGCAATAACGCAAACAGGTTAATTCTTATCGAAGCTTGTCTAATACAATACATAGTTTACTGTTACAAAAACGGTATACGGGCGAATATAGAAAAATATTAATTATATAAAATTTGTGTTTTTTTAACACAACTATTACTTACCAGGTTTTTTTTTGTATTCTCGTTTAGCTATAAAAAGAGGTTAAAAATCGGAAAGAGGTTAAGCATCCAAATATCTTGGAAATTTCTTCGTCTTTTGATTTAGGATAAAAGAAAATTTCGAATGTTAAGTTTTAAAATTATGTGACACAAACATTTTGACTGTACTTAATTGTATGGAAAAGAAAACAGCAGCCCATACATACCTATTATTAACATTAATAAATTTTAACCCTTCATGTGATCACAAACTTCCATACTTTATTGTATTTTTACTCAGTGATATTCATGTTGGATAGAGCATTGAGAATATAATGAAGCTCAAATGAAAGCGCATTTGTAGATTAGGAATAAGACTGAAAAATTATTATTTTGTAACTTTTTTTTAACGTATTTTCCATCAAAATATACATCAGGCCTAAGAGGGGGCCTAAATAAATATTTTTATGTGGGTGCAATTATAACAAGTATGGACTTAAAGTTAGATGAGCTTTAGGTTTTATTTCTTTTGAATATCTTTAAGATCGAGTGGTTCTTTTCTGAAATGAGTATAGTAGGTGCGAAAGACGCCTTTTGAGATCTATCACTAGATATTTCTAGAAGTAACTTAAGCGTATTGACTGTATACATAATAGAAACTTGTAATTTTTGTGGTCAGTGTTAATAGTACTTTTTCACACATTAAATCCCTATATATTTATCAACAGTAGCTAAACAAATTTGAATGTTATTAGATTAAATAAAATATACCGACAATCTGTTACATAAATTTATTACTCGATGGGACATGCTGTGACTCTAAATTTAGTTAATAATTTATGTTGCTTGTTACAATTTCAGATTGGTGTTAAATTGAAATAGCTTTGTAGTAACATTCCGTTATAAATTTTAAGGCATATCATGGTTGGCGCCAATTAATATAGTTTTAGTTGCTTTGACAATCTATTTATTCTCTGTTTAAATTGCTAATGGCGGATACACAATTTATTATGAATCAAAAACAATCGGGTTCTTGTAACCGATTACTTGTTTGTTTATAGTGAAATAAAATTATCATAAAATAGGCATATTGTTTTTAGTAACGTGTAAGTTATTCTATTTTCAATATATTAAATCATTTACATAACAAAATAATGAGTAAGTTTATTTCAAGTATATGTGATCTGTGTTTCATATAATTGTAATATATTTATATTTGTATTTCAGTTTAAGCAGAGAATAAAAGCGCATTTAATTTGTAGCGAAGGCAATAAGTCAGTTATTTTAATAACTGAGGCGTTCTAAGCGCCACTTTCGATAGCAATAATTGTAAATAATTAAATAGATAGGTTAATTATTATGCGTTGAGACTTTTGTAATTTTTTAAGAGAGCTTTATGCGGTGTATCCGCATGTATATATGGATAATTTAGGCAGCATTCGGTGTGAAATTTTAAATTTCGACACGCTCTTCCTTGTCATAAAATTAGACGTTTTAATCTCATTGTCATTGACGTCAAAAAATCTTTATATTCTAATATTCTATAAAGTGGATAGATAAAACTATAATATAAATTGTGTCAATCTAAAATGAAGAAGGTTACGCGCATTTAGCACTATAAATTTTCTAATAGAAACGGTGCATTTATAAATATGTTGATTGATGTATTTTATTCAAGAATTTAGGTGTCTGTTGTAAAATTCATCTACATGCAGAAAACCTTGACTTCTCATTAATGAACATATATAAATATTTGAACTATTTTTCTCATCGTGTAAACACTAAACAAGCGTTATTAATAAAATATTGTTACAAATCCCAGGTTGAAATAGTTGAAATATTCACTTTCATTTTAAATTAAGTTTTATGAATCAAAACAAACTGCTAAAAGACGTCAAATATTTGAAATAAGAGCAAACATATTTTATGTCATTACTATGTGTACACATTCAAAACAAATATCAAAAGGGTTACTGAATATTGAAAATATAACTTAAAGTATTTTTTATTTAACTGACTTTGAAAAAACAGTGATAATTATAATACCGCAGATAAAAATAGAATACTTCATATTTATAAATTACCCATAAACACTTACAATGTGTACACACTTTTACAGAAGTGTTTTCAGTCGCAAGTGTACATGAACACTTGCTACCTACAGTGTTCACTTTTGTAAATTTTGTAAAAATCCGTATTAATTCACTTTTTGACTACAATCGAGAACTAGTCCGAATATAAATGTATATAGATAAATGTTTGTTACTTGTATATTGTAGATAGAATATATTTCTTTTGACGATTATTGTATATTCAATACTATTAAAATCTTTATTGGAAATTAATGTTAAAACGGTTAATTATTTATGGTGAAATTAATTATGTTTTGACGCTCAGGTAGATCTTTAATAATCCTTTGCATTTCGAGTAATGTTATTTGTAAGAATGTGATTACGATACTTAATTAAATAGTTCATTATGATTTGTTTCCTTTGCCTTGTGTTAGCCATGCAGTCTATGTACTGTTTTGTAGCCATATGTATATTTTTTTAAAACGGACATTACTTGTAAGTTTACAACTCTACAAACATGAATTCTAAATAAATAAATCCAAAAATTAATGTGTGGGCGTCGTTTTATTTCATCCTCTGGTTCGTTATTTAAAGCTTGCGTGTTGATACGCGCGGGAAATAAAAATAATCTACAGTCACCTACATTTTGTAATCCGCTCATAGTTTTTATACCGGAAATCTAGTTTCTCAGTAAATTATATTTTATATGGAAATGTGAATGAATTATTTTAATTAGATCTAAAAATCAATGCACTGATGGAAATTATTGTCGAGTAAAAGTACTAATTAAGAATTTAGTTTTTTAGTTAACTATTAAGTCGAAATCTATTACTGTTTGACTATTAAATTCGATTGGTAAAAGTACATAGTCGATTCACATTCAGAATTCCCGCCATGACTCTTAGCCCAGGTTGCCACTGCCAATCATTGTTGAGTTGGTCCTTCGAGCTGGACATAGTGCGCGACATACCGGCTCGCGTTACTCGGGTCGAGGTTCTGACGTTTCCACTTCTACAATTTGTCACATTCCTGGATTTCCTTCGAGAATACCTGAAACCAACAGTACGTACTCCATTTAAAATGTAGCTAAGGTCTATATATATATATAAGTCTATAATCTTTACATTAAACATTTTAACACCGAAAATTCCAGCCACGCCGTGATTATGATCGATGTGACTTGATCTAACAATTAATATGAAAATTAAGTACCCATTCCAGTTAAAATGTACATATTTTCAATTCTGTTTTTAACAAACAAATTCCAAATAGGTTGTATGTTTTGTTTGCAAATATTTATACAGCAGGTACATTAAAACCAATATCCGATATAGTAATCTTGTGCACGCACGACACAAACAAGTATTGCAAATAAACCAATTTAGAAGTACGTCCAGAAATAACAATACCCCTCCATTAAACTGGCGAAGTGCTGTCTCCTTCCAGTAGTCGTATTTAAGTCATTCATTATTGTCCAACGAATTAAACGGGCTGTGACGTCGTTTGTCCCGTTTTAAATACAGACCAGCTACTGTACAGAGATACCTTAGCATAATCAATATATTTAATTTAACTATTTGCGGTAAGTGTAGATTCTGTAATGACACCCAGTGAGATTATATTATTTTTCTTGCACTATAATAACTTTATAAAAGCTACATACATATAGTAAAGATTTGAGAAGCATCCAAAAACGTCTTTAAGTTCATTTTAGATAAAGGAGACATCTCCTAAGAATGAAATTAGGACAAACCATCATCAATTTAAACTCTATTTTTAATTGTTAGGCTACGTTACTCATGCAAAATTGTAAAAAAAATGTAGGGATTAAATTTGAAATGGTTCTAAATAGATCGACTTACTACAGACGGGACTCATTATAAACCAGAAAATAATGATAGTATTCGAAAAATTAATGAATCAATGACACTTCTACTCCATGTATTCTTTGTATCTATTAAATGTTGTCTCTATTAAGTCTTTCTTCATTTATAGACCAATACCGGTAAATATGGAATTTGAAAAGTTATATTGAACTGAATTTGGGGAAGTTTTGAAACTCAACCTTTATGTACCGTTAATAGTTGTTTTTTGCCAAGCTAATTGAACAAGTGTTAATGCTTGTTGTACGCGACTCACTTATTTCAAAATCCCATCACCAAGACAGGGGTATCATAAGTTTAACGTTCATCAGTCTATCAGGCAGTGATTGACTTATTTTAATTTAGGTTTTTTTTGGTTTGCATACGGAGCAGATATTAACAAGAACAATTTTATTATGTGTTTACTATTAATAAAAAATAAGATACATAGTGAAATGTCGCAATCTTTCCAAAAAAGGGTATTTAAGTATAAGTAAGGAAGTATTTATTATAGTATATACTCACTACGTATTACTTGGCAATGATCTTCAATTGCTGACTAAAAAGCCCTTGTAGAACACTGATAGGTCAGTCAAAGTAGTAACATATAATAAGATTACCCAGATATTGTACGGATTACCTAGATAATCTGCAGTTTGATGGATTTATGTTGATCCTTGTAAGTCGAGCATTAGTTGCTATTGAAATCAGATATGCATAGTTATTGCGTGTACACTTTATTGTCATTGATATTGACCTTAAGTCGAGTAACATCATGCTTAAATCTATCTAGATGTCTGAAAAAGAGTTGTAATTGGTAGATAGGAAATCTAATATAACGGAACTCGAAATATTTTAGAGATATCCTTCCAAAAAACAGAAATGTTTAAAATGGACATATCTCTACTAATATAAAGTTAAAGGTTTGTGTGTTTGAATGCCCTAATCTCATCTATCAATTTACCAAGGAAGCGATATAATATAACACTATGACCAATATACTTCCAGGCAATATACACAAATGTTAAAAAGTCATACGAAGTTTGCTTAGATTACTATTTTTTTATAAACTCATCGTCTGATGGGTAGTTAAATAAATAATAATAATCAAAAATAATATCACATTTTTTTTAAGTTAGTAGCCAATACCCGACCTCTTGTAACGCCTGATTTCCACATAAATATGTAAAAATAAAAAAGTAATACTATACTTACTTACATGATTGGAATGCGAGTTAAGGGACTGAGAAATTCAATTCGAGGTCAATAGGCTTTGCTTAAAATACTGTACTGTCATTATCATGTAACTAGCTGACCCCAGCAAACGTTGTTTTGCCATATAAATTATTATTTTAAAACAATTTTGATAAGCATAAAAATGCTTATAGTGGGTTAACCTTAAAAGCTAGACATATGTATGCTGTCACGGACTTTTATTTAGAACTTTTAGAGGGGAACAATATTTTAATACATGTCTTTTGAGTAACTTTCACCATTTACTTAGCGCACGCAAGGAAAGCTCTAAACCGATTTCGCAATATTTTATTGCTACTCCTCTCTTATTCATTTAGCGTGATGTTATATAGCCTAATAGCCTATAGTCTTTCTTGATAAATGGTTTATTTTACTATAAAAAAAATTTTCAAACTTCTGTTCCTGGGATTAGCGCGTTCAAATAGTCAAATTTACAAGCTCCTTAGCTTTATATTATTAGTATAGATAACGAACACAGTGAGCTATCTCACGGTTTTTGAACAGAAATTAGGTGCGCAAGATAACTACTGGAGTATAATATTCTTTTAATGCTAATTAGTTCTGCAATGAACGTAATGAGCCGGCTAGATCCTATGTTCTGGCGGGAGGCCAGCTAGCCATACTCCGTGATGCTAAATGGAGCTTACAGGTACACTTGAAACAGATTAATTATGCAAGTAATATCAGTAAGATTATGGTTATCGTCTCAATGGATTACAGGGAATAATTAATTACAATTAAAAATATATGCTCAAGTAAACTTTGTATTGTAAAACTGTGCTAAAGTAGTGCTTGTTTTTATGCGAAAGATGAAATACCGTGCTCAACAATATATATATTTACTAGCAGACCCGGCCACGCGTTGCTGTGACTAATGTTTACATATTCAATTTATTAGACTAATTACCTTACCCTGCCATCTGTTAGAATCTTATGGAACTATATTCTTTGTAAGTTAATGACCAATACCAATATAAACAATATGACCAAAAAAAAACTTAATTATTAGTCTCATAAAATTAAGAAAGAAATCTTTATAGATTTCAAACAGTAAAAATCAATAATGAATTTACATTTGTTATTATCACAATTTATTCGTGTACCTTAGTCCACGTCAAGAGTGAAGAAATTTCCATAACGCACATAATTATACAGGTTCATAAATTACAACTCGTGATTTCTGTGCACGTAGGTAATAAGTCCAGATACAGGTCACTTTCTCTTCGCAAGCCACATTGAACTTTGAGATAATTGTAAAAAGGATTACATTTACGCTATTGTGTACAGTACTTAGAGTTGAATGTAAGGTGTGTGTTGTACTCACTTCAATTTTCAATTCTTACGGACTTATAAATCTTCTTGATTGCCTGGCGCCTTTGAGAATACATCGATTATTCTTTGTAATCATCACATAGCTTTCGATATTATTAATCCTAGTTAAATCATAACAAATAAATAAATTTGGCCATATAGCACAACATAAGCATCTTGAATTTCTCTGTTATATTAAGTAACAGTGATGGAATAAATGTCTTTCTTATTCATATTTTTGAGATTTGGAGGACACTATTCTTTACTGAATCTAATCTATACGCTATATTGAATCTAATCTATCCTTTGCTTCAGATTCATTTTATTGAACAAGGTTATGTTGTCACTAATCCATACATTTGTACTCTGTACCGCCAGTTTAATTCTGAAGATATTAATTTGTATGACGGTAAGCACCACTCTCCTTTGAAAACCGTCTGTGAAATTGATTTTAGTTTTTACTTATTTCGGCTACAGTTGACCGAATCGACCGAATTCGAACCAGTATTAATCTGGTTCCCTGTTTCTTTTATGACCGACAACGCATCAATGCATTGAAGTATGATGCTTTCGATGTTACGAATGGTGAACTACAGTGATAACAATAAAAACATCTTACTTCAACTTTAGGTGTACTATAGACATATCAAAATTCTTATTGAACATTAAGCGTAGTGTCATTGTTTAATGCGTTGGTAATTAGGCACTTTATGGAGTCCTTAATTACGGAGTGCTCGAACCAGTCCTTTCAAATACAAACAGATCGATATAACAATATGCGAATACGCTTCGATTTAACCGAACCGTATATCGTAATTAACTGCCAGGTTTCGGCATAAATAAATAGTGGCGGCTTACATATTGAAGTTGAGTTTATTAAACTTTACGTTCATGAAACAGGCAGGCTTTATATTTTAAGCTGTGATGTACAATAATTGCAATGATGATGTAAATCATCATCAAACTGTATGTCTTCTATAAAAATTACCAATAATATCCCAAAATAAGTAATATAAATAACATTTATCAAGATCTGTTCGCACTTGAAACCTTCTGAATTCTTACTTAACGTCACTGAATGCATTCAATTGGACTCAATTTCGAAAAAATATTTTTATTTTAGAAGGAAAGTAGTTTTAACGTAATCATATAAAACTCCGATATTATTTTTGATTATATATTTTAAATCTTCGTTGAACTGGAAGAGTCTTTACGGTAAGTGCAGTTTTAAAGACGACATAATCGTTTCACTAAGTGTCCGATGGAAACGGCTGGAGGTTAGACGTTTTATGAGCTGTAGATAATGGAGCTGGTGTTTGGTTCTGGAATGGGTGAATATTTTATTAGGTTTTTATAGAGAATGGAGTCAATGAATTGGAAGTCTTCGTCTTCAGATATGAGTAGTTTTAACAGGATAGCTGTATATAGAGAGAAATGATCCGATAGCTTATGTCAATCATAGAAGATTATTAAACTAATACAAAAGTTAATCGAGAAATTGCTAGTGGGCAAAATGAATTTTAATGACTCGCAAATCAGATTAATATGGTCCTACTTTATATTAATCAAATGCATTTATACCGTGATGAAGGTAGCATAGCACAGCGAAAGAACTGCTAACATAGCAGTTTACTAAATTAACTTTCAGCGTCGTATGAAATCTCGTACAATAGTTTTTTGTAGTCTGTTAAAATAAAATCAAATAAGGTCTGAAACAGCGGCCCTTACTTCAAGGCGATTTTTTTTTAATCTACGTGTTCGCACAGAGCAAACATCATTAGATTTGAGTTATTTATATAAAACTAGGTGAGCTAGCAAACGTTACCTTATTTTTTCCAAAATAAAATATAGCCTATGTTACTCGTGGATAATGTAGCTTTCGAATAGTAAAAGAATTTAAAAAATCGGTTCAGTAGTTTTTGAGCCTATTCATTCAAACCAAACAAACAAAATTTTCCTCTTTACAATATCAGTGTAGATTAAACGCATGAAATGTTGATACTGCCATTCGAAGAAAGTAAAAGATGATATTTATGATGCCCATTATTTCGGCTCGCGAAGTCAACGCGTTTAGAGTTGAGTCGGCGGGTAAGATTCTGAACTCCTTAGATCGGGGTAATTGCGTATTCCTGCTTGCCTCTCCCGCTCTTCTCGTACCCTTGCAGGTGGTTTTAAGGAACGTGGATCTGTAAATACTGTAATTTTTAAGTTGCCTGCGTTAAAAAATAACAAAAAAAGAGTTATCTAACAATCGGTTTCCATAAGACTTATCAAAGTATTGTTGCAACAATAGTCACTTAACTTAGAAACTCTGTCAAATTATTTCGAGTTTCTGCCACGTTGATTATACAATCGTAAATGAGATAACAATTGACAAATGAGTCGAAGTAAAATTTGACACCTCTGTTTAATGATCATTCAAATTAATTTACACAATTAACGTTTGACAATAGATATGACAGTTTGAGTTAATTTTTCGTAGATCAACCTTTTAGAAACCGACGGTAAGTCTTCGTTGCATTACGATCTTGTTAATAATTTATTGCACACTGTACCATAATGGCCTACCAATAGCCCTCCTTAGTGTTTTTTCTTGAATGAATTCTCCACCATTTTCTTTATTCGAAGTTGAGAATATTCTACTATTATATACACATTAGATGAATATTTTTTTAAATCGTATGTAGAATGTAGAAGTGGAGACTGCCGTTAACAAGACTTATCTTATCTTGCAGCATATAAAAACATTTTATTGCTATCGAATCGATTTGTGAATTAAAACCATTCTCAAATGCAATTAATCACACAGTAAAAAAAACCATCAAAATCGGTCCAACCGTTTAGGAGTTCAGTGACATACACACGAACAGAAGAATTATATATACAAAGATAATATTGCAAGACTGCGAGATAGATATTTTCATTACAAGTATGATGTAGTTGCAGAAAGGTCTTAATGCTTAGCGCAAACGATACGATACTAAATGCCTCGCTGATCGCCTTTCGTTAGCAGTATCGCACGTGCTAGAAGTATTTAGTTACTTGCTGAGAAAGATTTATTGAGCAATCAGTCAGAGATACAACGTGAAGATTCGTGAATCAGTCATTTGTATTAGTTTTAGACTACAACTTGTGAATTATCCTTGGTAATTATAACTTCAGTTCGCGGATTCATGCTACTTTAATGTTACAAAAAAATTATAGTAATAAGTATTCTATAGAGATTCAAATCAGAACTGTTGTGCCTTATAAAATAATCTCGAATAAAACAAATCGCCTCCTTACTAGAGCAACGTGACATCTCATCAAAAACTTTTTTTATTATTTCATTTTCAAAACCATGACGTCGAATTGTATTTTCTACAAAAACCCGGTATTTAATTTAATTTTTGTTATTTAATTTAATTGATTTGCGACGATAGTATAATTATCAATATTTTAGAATTTATCAACGCTTAAATGTTTGAAATTGATCTCCTTTAAAGTTGTGGTTTTAAAAATATCACGTTATTCTTGTAAAGAGGCGAATTATAGTGTAATAAATAGTTTGACGTGTTTAAGCTCTATATTAACATTTTAATTCATATTATAAAATAAATTATTATCACAGGTTTATTAATAGGTGTTCAAACACTGTCAAGGAGTCCACGCTATTACTGTGATGAGTTGATCCCGACAGATCAATGTCTCACGTGACCAGACTGCTAATGGCCTATCTCCCATCTACTAGTGGGTATATAGTTCATTGAAAAGTTACATTTAGGGTTGCGTTTTTTAGAGGACGCAATTTTATTTTTTTGAAGTATAGGGGGGGTCAGTGTAAAGCTAAAACCAAGTTT
>DWJN01006184.1:0-10869 GCA_018248895.1 Carystus phorcus
TTGTTAATTCTTTATTTATATTTGAGTAATTCAAATTACATTAACCATTAAGCAGAAAATTAGCTGATTAGGCCATGTGCTGATAGTCAACTTATGTGAGCGGCATGCCTGGTTTCACGTAAAGTATTGATTTAAAGATGGATACGTCCATCCTGATACGTTTACGAACGTTGATTTATAAGATATTATAAAATGACATACAACTATAGGAGAGATACATAACGAAGGCCCGTCGAGATTCGCTCACGATATCTGCTGTCAGAGATAATGCACCGTATTGACTAATTGTACGGTAATCAGTCATCAAATTACTGGTCTGTCTGTGTGACATCAATGGGCTAGTAACGTCCCGTGATACTGTTCATATGACACGTCCTTTGATTCATATCTCTATTTATTTGTTAAGCTCTGCAGCATTTACATTTTTAATGACAGGTTTTATTCTTATTTCTTAGTAAGAACTTATGAAATATATGTTTGTTTACCCATAAATAAAAACCATAACCTAACCGATAAGGCTATTTTTGGATAAGTGGAAAGTCAAACAAACAAACGACCCAAATAAAAGTTTCTTTTTTAAATTCCATATACAAACATCGATAAATAATTAAAAGTTCAGAGGCAATAAATTATAACAATCAGTAATCCAGGTGTTGTATTTAATTATCTAACGCAGCATAAATGTTCTCATTTATAGGCGTCGGATATCACGTATCGAACGGTGAGTGCACAATCACAGTCGCTAATGACACCCGTGTGACGGGACTTCCAATTACTGATCTGCACTAATGAATTAGGACGTCGGCCTTGCTTTGATAATACTACTACTGTATATAGATTATATTATATAGACCCGGCGCGCGATGTCACCCATATAAAAAAAAATAAATAAAAGTCAACATAAATATCAACTATGTGTCCAATAGATCAGTAAGTTCGTATCTTGGGCTGTAACTCGGATATTACAGCAGAAACGAAAATAATAACTCTGCTCAAGGTGTCCAGTTATATGTATTGCCTTATGTCTGTCAAGTCAAGTCTAATTTTACCAAAAATGCAGTTTTTCCTTTTTCCACTTACCCTAAACTACGATTGTAGTCAAACATTATTTTCTACTATTAAAAAATAGGAAATTAAAATATAAAAGATGAACCCCTACAGTAAAGTTTAAACTAAATCTATACAAAATATACGTGTTTTCCGTTACGTTAAACTATGACAGTATTTACAGATCAACAAGACACGGTCAACATACAAACATCTGGTGTTACTCGATATATGATAATGAGCGATCAATGCGCAATCACACTGCGCTAATGACTGCCGGGTGACAACATGGGGTGACGTGGGTGACGCGGGTGACGCTAATGAATTAGTACAGCCAGCGAGCGGTGCTTATGGCATTGTATTTCCACATAACCACATTCCATAAATTGTTTGATTACCTATCAAAAACTTATGATAAATGTATTTACGCCACATCACTGATAAGATTAAAATATCTGTTTATCACATATTTTATTCACATTTGTTTTTATCTCATTGTTGAATATAGTATTGATCTAAAGCGAAATTATGAAATATGAAAATAAAAAAGAAATGCTTTCCTCCTCAGAAAGGCATCTTTTATAGCCTGTTAAGCTGGAAAAGCCCATGTCAGGGTAGACCTCTACTTTTTTCTCTGAGTAGAGATCCGTATTATATAATAAAATAAACTTAAATAATATACATTTCTAACTAGGTAAACGCAGATGTACCAATTTTATTACAGACTTCTATAAAGTCGTTTGTTCTCTGATTGTGCACAAATTTCTGTTAACTTTTTAAAGTTATACTTATTTTATTCTATGAAAATCAGACAAGACTGTTTTTTTCCAAATCGAACAAGAGTTGTTCCGAATTGAATTCAACTTATATGCTATACTCATAAATACTGGATTTTTCACATTGGGCGTCCCGAAAAAAGACATTTACTTGTCACTTAAGTCTGGGCCGAGAATCGAACCCGCTGTTAACACTAAGTTACAAGGTTCTATAATTACGTATTTTGTCCCTGTGATAATGCTATATAAAGATGGCTAGTAGCGATAAGACCCCCTTTTCCCTTAACCATTACTTGCCACTGTGCCTTTAATCTTTGTATTACTTGGTTAAAGTGGTTACTTGGTGTCCAATAAAGAAAATTTCTGTTTGTTTCCTTATAATTACTTTGCATTCATAACTGCAACTTATTACCATAAATTACAATTGATTAATTGTAAGGCCTACTAACAAAACATTTACCTTAATTAAACATAAATAACCCACAGGATTAGAAGCGCTCATAGCCCGGTGGCTCGTGTCGATCCCATGCGATCAACAGAGTTAAGCAACTGCGGGCGCGGTTGGTACCTGGATGGATGACCGCTAGTGGCAAAACTTTCTTGAACGTTTTCTTGCTTCGGAGGGCATGTTACGCCGTCGGTTTTGATTGTTATCGAAAAATACCAGTCATGCCTTCAGGTGGCTTAAGAAGTTCCGACTCTGGTGTTGGCCATTAACCCCTCCACCAATGTCCCTCTCTTCACACAGCGTGATGGAATATGCTCTTCATCTCTTCATCGGTGAGAAGACACACTTGCTCATTAGTGGGCCATTAAGGGTTTGAAGGCAACTTGCACTAATCATCTGTTTTTATAACATGAGGAACATAAAGGTAAATGATCATTATCACCCATGAAAATGACCAACACAAATAAAGAAGATAGAAAAAAGAAAAGAAAACACTGGCTGTGCGTGTATCGGTGATGGAAATAAAAAAGCAACAATTTCCAAACTAATATCAGGATAGCAATAGATAGACAACAACTTCACATGAAAGCCGAATTCACTAGGGAACGTGATATAGAGTGATACATAGCCAACGCACACATTGTAAAACCAAGCGCAGGTGGGGTCCATGTAGGCATTAATAATGATAAATTTGAGTCATTAATTCGCGCGGATTAGTCTCGGAGGCGAGTGCGCGCCGCCGATAACCAAATATTAACTCAATTAGTGCGGAGACGCGACGGATCGCCATTCAAATGTCTGCTAATCCTCCCGCCGGTCAGAGCCGGCTCGAATTAGGAATGGTCACAGCGCCCCAGCCCATGCTTCAGTGAGCATTATCTTTATATTCGTCATGAGAGATACGTATATTATGAACACAAAGTCTCGCTCTGTCTTTCTATGTGAACGTGATATTCTCAAAACATTTGCATGCAAAATTAAAATCCACCGAAGATCCACAAAAAGTGGAAAGTAAAATTGAAAGAATATAAGAGTTGGTCAGTTTTTTTTCGCATATTGATTTGCCAACCAATAATGGCTTACTACTGAGCACAGGTCATCACTGAGGAGGTATAGTGCATACTTCAACCATTTTGCTCTAGTGCAGATTGGTGGAGTTAGTGGTCGACCCAAGTGTCGGAAGTTTTCAAGCCCGACTTTTATTCTTTGATAATAACCGGGACCGATAGCTTAACGTGCCCTCCGAGTAACAGAAACGCTTAAGAAAGTTTTTCTACTAGCGATCACCCATCTAGATACCGACCGTACACGCAGTTGTTTAACTGTCGATCGCATAGAATCAACGCGAACAGCTTTCAACTTCAATTGAAACCTCACTTGCATATTGACTTGTGTTTAAGAAAAGCTGATATTTTACACAGATAGCTGAAGCAGGATTTATCGAATTTAGGACAATTTATTTAGGCTGGCTTGTTTCCGTGCCTATATGTACAAGGGTCGTCAGAGTTAGCATGTCAAAACTATATAGGGACCTATGTGACCTAGGATGGGAACAACAGTTGATTTTAAATTTCATTTTAAATAAGACTGCAGATTGAGGTGATTAGAATTAGTAACAACTGTATTCAGTAGGTTTCAATTTCCCACTAGGTAAGAAATAATGCATTTTTTAATGCTCTATTAGCGGAACAAATTTCCAAATGCACTCAAATGTAGTAGCGAGCAGATTCTATGTTTGTTATATTAATATTTTGCCACAAAAATTTCAAATGTAGTCGATGTCGTAAAATACGCATGAGTAGGAGTACATAAATACGTAGGCACAAACATATAGACAAATAGACAAAATGATAACCATTGTTTTAGGTTCTCTTGCGTATTTAAAGTCCCCCAATATAACATTTGAAATACATTTGCCATGTGCAGACAGCGAACAATTACAGTTTCAGTATACGTATAGAACATATAGATATAAGATAAAGATGTACATATTCGATAGTATTTCGAAAAATCTATACAAACAAATAGGAATATTCCATCAATAATATAACCGCAATGAGAATGGTAAACTAATTTGAATTAATTAATAGTAGTCGGCGATAATGACAAATGCATTGTTAGCAATGACGGATTACCGAGATGAGATGGCGGCCTGATTCTGTTCAATAGTTCCAAATATCATTATTAATATAATTATCAGTTGCGGCGTTATTTAATTACTAACCGATAACTATTATTCATACATTTAATATCACAGTTGTTCACTGACATGACAATATACCTATGTATGTATTTTACATACAGAATGAAAGAATAGAAACGTTCAACCGATATCTATTTATTTTTCTTTATTTAAAGACCTTTGCCGAATGTCGACAATGTCGCTCTGTAACATCACTACATAGTATAAAACAAAGTCGCTTTCTCTGTCCCTATATCCCTATGTATGCTTAAATATTTAAAACAACGCAACGGATTTTGATGCGTTTTTTTTAATAAATAGAGTGATTGAAGAGGAAGGTTTATATGTATAATACGTTCACTGTTTTTCTTTAGTGTATTTAGTATCAGCATTGCACCCGTGCGAAGCCGGGATGGGTCGCTAGTTTAAAATAAAGGGAACGAAGAGAAGAATAATCTAATCTAGCCGAACATCTAGTTTACAATACCAGATCTTTTATTTGGAGAACCAAATAATTTCTATAACTTCCTTTATTTCCTACTTAAATCAGTCATTACTTCTCTCATATCTTCGAAAAGAGCTTCTATGTTAGAAGCTTTATTATCCACTTTGAGGAACACTAGCCTAGTTCAAGGGTAGATCGCAATTTGTACAAGGACAGAGATACAAAATTTTACGATTATTCCAAGGACTCAGGTGCGAACTATCCTTGTGACTAAAATATATTTTAGCTACGCCCTTAGAGAAACCCTATACACGTACACTTAGGATTCTGTCATAAAGCAATTTGGTCATAATATAAACGGCAAAACATACCATCATTTTTATGTAACTAACTGACATACGAGGTGACTTGCCATGTGATGATATACGGTCACCGTTGTAAATGTCTTCTTCAACATGGGTTCGAACCAGGGACATTTGGGAGGCAAGCTCACTATCAAAATTCAAGGAATGTACCAAAGGAAACTAATAATTAACGCGTATTTTTTTATCTCATCTTTAATGTAAATCTTATTTCACATAATAATTATGTAGTTCTAAGTTTAAAATGTATAAAAAAAGCCATAAGAAGCGTGCAAACTAAAATTCCACTGGTATTTTTTATACTTATCTACGCAATGTCAAAGACCTCTGGTATCTTGAATGTCGTTAGTCATAATTTGTCAAGAGGACACCAGTTGAATTAAATTTTACTCTTTGTATTGCCTACATTCAAATTATAATCATTAAACAACGTCTCAGAACACTAATGCGCGTTATTTTATTTATTCTACTAGCGTGGAAAAGTGCTTGAAGAAAAGAAGAAACGGCCATATAAACTCTTCAGCTCATCTTTTATTAAATTTACATATTGTATTACCTAAATTCAATTTCCAATCATTTGACCACGTAAGCACTTTATCGTTACACTTATGCAACCTTTCTTTATTTTACTATTGTTTCGAAAAAGTGCTTTAATATTAAGAGGAAACGGAGAAACCCCCTCAACTCGCTTTCAAGATGACCGACGTACATATTATAGAGATTAGGCTTCTAATCCTTGTTATTTCTAGTGATCTAAGAAGGTAAGTAGCTCTAGACCTAAGCTCTAGACCTCCTCAGTCCTCTGTGTTGATGAGAGACCTGTGCTCAGTGATGGTTCATTAATGGGTTGAAGAAGGTAAGTACACAAAAGGACAAACAAATAAAAATACGTACAGGTTATTTCTTCCGAATACAAAATAAGGGAAGCTGAGATCGGATCTCCAAGGTCAAAAGGTAAACGTGATACGTATCGGACTCCAGAGTATCGCCTATTTTATGGCGAAGTTTCTTTCTGTCCGGAAAAAACAGATTTTCCACCTATGTGATTTTTCGCTTAGACAAATACGCGCCTTATCTTATTTTTGTGTAATAAATAAAAAAACAATCATGGTATTTTTTGTTTTTCACTGCGTGCCGTTTGCTTAAATCATAATATATATGTATGTATGTGATATCAAAAATTAATAAAGAGCGATACTATTTTGTTTGAACGCAGAGGGGTCAATGTTATCGGGGAAAAACATCTACATATGTAGGTATGTAATTTTCCACGCATGAGATTTTTCGCGTAGTCGAATACGCTCCACCGACGTGTTATTTTTAATTCCAATAAATAAAAACAATCATGTTATTTTTTGTTTTTCCCCGTATACCGTCCACATAAATCATATTTATGTAATATCAGATATTAATATCATGTTTAGAAAGCGCAGGGGTCAACGATATCTGGAAAAAATAGAGTTTCTACACAGCTATGTGATTTTTATCTAGTTTAACATCTAATTTATTGTTCCTAAATAAAACACGATCATGGTATTTTTTCAGATGATAAATTATGGTATTTATTTGATATAGAAAGTGAAGAGTGATACAATAATCTTTGGAATTCACAAGGGTGAAATATCCGGAACAAAATATTTTTCAAAAAGTACATTATGATTTTTCGCATGCCTAATATTCCATGTCGAATTATTTTAATTACGTAAATAAAACAGGTTGCTTCCTTTTTGTTTTTCGCTGTGCTTTTTATATATAATCATATTCGTATGGGATTAAAATTATTAAAAATAATGATGGTATAATTTGGTTTGATACTCGTTAGTGAAAGATATCCCACCCTGGCCCTTATCCGTCTTCGTCAGAATACGGATATACTTTCTGCTCTTGCATTGTGTTTAATCCATTAGCCCCTAGCTATGTTCGAAACAAATTTAATTATCCTATCTTCTCTCTAAGCTCTTCCAAACTTATCCTTCGAACTCTGGAAGTTCAATGTCTGAGGAATCAATTGAATCGAAATCGATTGGTGTTCCACGACTTTACGACCAGAGTGTATGGGAGGACTTTGACTTACATTCTTTGTGTAATTAACCGACAATTGAGCAAAGGAGCCACATGTTTGTAAGTGGTCGCTGTAACCCAATGACCTTGACATGATAAGTAACTTCAAAGACATTACTGGCTGGCAAGACTAGCTGGTTTAGTTTCATGTTTTAACACATACCATCAACAATTTCCACCTCTACCCAGGGTTGACTGGAAGACAGTGCCATTAGGCATTATGTTTTCCCTTTGTTACTCATTTTAAGAGGTGACATAAATATAAAAAAAAAACCGTTGCCGCCAAAAAATAAAAGACAAGAAAGAAAGTAGCTCTTAAACTTCTTATTCGTTATCTATGAGCAAAGCAATAAAATATATATTTTTTTATTTGACTAATCTGAGAGTTTATTCTTTTGTAGGATAGCTTTTGAGATCGCGAATATTAGTTTTATTTTTACTCACAATAAAATATATTGGACGGTTCAAATACTGTGTCTATTAATTCTAAAGTCCCAACAAAGCTCACAGCAGGAACATGACAAATCTTTTGTTGACTCAAGAAAAAGCAAGAAATAGTAAATAAATATATTACGTCACACACTTATAGCCCCACACTAAGATACTTTGTGTCGTGGGTGCCATAGACAACACAGAAAGACAATTATGGACACACACCCAGACCTAGAACAATTTAAACTCATCTTTCAAATTTCGGCCTCGCTGTGACTAGAACCCAGGACCCTTCGAATGGGTCCGGCATGGTGACCATTACGCCACGCGGGTCAATATTAGTTTTACTTTTACTCACAATAAAATAGATTAGACTGTTCATTTGAACAGTATTTACTGTGAGTTATAATTCTAAACCAACAAAGCTCACAGCAGAAACATGAATGTTTTGTTGACTCAAGCAAAAGGAAGAAATAATAAGTGATTAATTCTATCCTTGCGTCGAGTAATGAAGTAATGGCGGAGAAATGAAAAGTAATTTTTCTCGAAGTCTGTCTACTCCGTTTTGACTTGTAATTTCACCCTCATGCGTGTCAAGGACACAGAACCTAATTAGGAATGTTTCATTTGTCAAGTCTTGTCACTTAGATGGACAAGTGGAGTTAGCGCTCTGACTAGGGACAATAAATAATGAGAAATAAGATACGAATAACTTTATATATATTTAAATAAATGTTTGTTTATGTCCTTTGTTGACTCAGAAATGGTAGGGGTTAGAGTACTGATGACGAATGATGACTAGCAACTAAGTTGAGAATATTCTAAAAAGGTCCACATAAACAAACAATTCATCATCACTATCGATCGATCAGTTAGCACGTTGTCGTATGTGAGCGACATGAGGCGACGCGACGCGATGTAATGCGACAGAATACGACCATATTAGCAATGACATTGATTAAGGCGACAACGCAGGACTCGAATGCATGCAACGACTATTTGAACGTCGCTGAACTGAATTTGAACTATGTTTCGTCGAACGACGCTGTTGTCGAACAGCGTCGCGTCGTGTCGCATTGTCGCTTTTGTCGTTCACCTAGGCCAACGGTTTATAGAAGTTCAGTGATATCACGGTTAGAAGAATTACCTATACTCATATATATAAAGATATACAATATTAGTATTTATTACAGTATAATCAGAAACTACACTCGGTATGGTATAGTATACATACATATATAATATTAACTCCGTTAATATGACGTTAAGTAGATTAATTGTTTACATTAATTCAATTATGTAAATCATTGCCTTATATAAACTACCAACATGCCTTATATAAAATGCCACGCGCATGATATAATGTAGAAATGAATTAACATTACGTTCTAGAAATATACGAGTACATTTAGATCTTGGGGATTTATAAAAGTAAATAAGATCATACATAAAACTAAGTCAAGAAATTCGTTGAATTTTCTTATAACATCTATACTAAAAATATAAGCTGAAGAGTTTGTTTGATTGATTGATTGTTTGAACAGGCTAATCTCAGGAACTATTGGACCGATTTGAAAAACTCTTTTAGCGTAAGGTAGTACATTTATGGAGGAAGGATAGGCTATATAACATAACGCTAAGATGAACAGAAGAATAGCAGTAATAAAAAATATTGCGGAAACAGCAAAATTTAGAGTTTTCCTTTCGTGCGCTAAATAAACGGTGAAAGTTACTCAAAAATTATGTATTACAATATTTTTCCCCTCTAAAAGTTCTAAATAAAGCTCCGTGACAGTATATGTCTAACTTTTAAGGTAAACCCATTATAACCATTTTTATGTTTATCAAAATAGTTCTAAAATAATAATTTATATGGGAAAAAACAACGTTTGCGGGGGTCAGCTAGTTTTTTATAAAATACCTACATATAACACGCTGACTTGTAGACAATAAATAATATTCATTTCAGATATAAATATCCATGTTATTGACAGTATTCGACTTCCGTTTCTATTTTGATACTCATGACGTCATTAGGTCGTACTTGCAATATTAATTGCGATGGATAAGACAATCGAGTGACGATTGAATATTGGTTCTAAATATAGAATTGATTGCCAAGCCTATACTTCGTATCTTATTCGTGTGGGTTGCGTGTAAAAAGTGAGTGACATCATAGTGTATTGTAGTTTTACGATAGGAGACCAAATACAATGATGTAGGTACAAAATCCGTAGACGAGACGACGCCCCTGTATCTTTGTATATATAATTCGTCTGTTCGTATGTATATCACTAAACTTCTTCTAAATGGTCGGACCGATTTTGAATTTTTTTTACTGTTTAATGTATTTGAGAATGGTTAGGATTCACGATTTGTTTCAATAAAAATATTTTGTTTTTTATATGCTACAAGTTTCCTATATACATATATATATACACATAACATATATATATTATACATATACATTATACATAGTCATATAATATCTAAGTAATTGTTTGTATTAACTATGAGCACCATAGTCTTAATAGGCACTTACTGCCACCCTTCGAATACGCAAAAAATTGAGGAACATATCTTCCATCCGACCTAATAATATACAAAGTACTGTCAAATCCAGCAGCCTTCCTTTTGAAACATAATTTATATGTAAAGTAAACATTTTGGATACCGTTGCCTAAATTTCCTGTAAACGTCATTAGCCAAAACAAAGTTAGGCGCCCTCTATTAGATACTTATCTAAGCAATGTAAGTTGTCTTATTGTGCCCGTTATATAAATTACATCGCCATCTATTAGAAACTTATTGGACTTGTAAATAATTGCTACGTTTTGTCTTTTAAAACTATTTACAACTAAATCCTCTGTATTGTACACAAGGACAGTCTATTATTATGTTTATATAATCAAACAGAATTTAGTACAATAGGCAGTCTTATCACTTAATTAATGATTCCAGGCAACCTATTAAGCTAATATAATAGACTAGCTCTGCTGAACCCAGCAAACGTTGTTTTGTCATATAAATTATTATTTTAAACAATTTTATGATAACCATAAAAATGGTTATAGTGTGTTAACCTTAAAAGCTAGACATATGCTGTCGCGGACTTT
>DWJN01006185.1:0-10868 GCA_018248895.1 Carystus phorcus
CTGAATATTACAAAAAGGATAGTTAAAATACGATCTAAAAACAATTAAAATAATTGTAATAACTCGCATCCACCCTCAAATCTTCATCTCAACAACGGAGGGTCAACGCCCTCTATTTGTATTCAGCCGGGCATTTCTCATCACAGCACTGCGTTATAACCGGCTGCCCGTGTCCTTTCAGATGGGTTTTGCCACTAGAAAATTAGATTTTCCTCGTTTGTGTTAAAATTAATTATTTTTAATTGCTTTCTATGTAATTAATGGTAAATATTAACATTTTTTGTTATATCCTATACAGTAATAATAGTGGTAATTGTTAATACTATGCCCGCCAATCTACAATGTCTTATTTGTTTTAAATCATATGTACGATTTTGTTGTTCAAAGCTAGTATATCAGGCAAAGTTTTAAAAGCCAAGCCAATACAGTAAGGCAATGACATGTTAATGTATTCATGTAATTTGTATGATTTTTGAATGAATACTTTCGTATTAAAGAAGGCATTTTAGACGGTTACTCGTAGTTTAGTTGGTGTTACATAATCTATGGGCAACGGTGACCACTTAATAAGATGGCTAGTCTGTTCGTTTATCAACTATACACATAAAACAAAAACAAAAAACAATGTGCATTGTTTATATGTGTATGTATATTATAAATGCCATTATTAGAGTAAATTTTATAAAAGGTTTGCGGTGGAAAACTACGTATTTTTAAGTAGTGTACAATTAGTCGAAGTTGAAATATGTATTAAGGCGGGTATTTTTTACTAGTAGGCGCAGTAGGATAGATGTATCGGGATCTAAAGTGATGCGCACGGATATAAATCACAAAGACCGGCGGCAAATTTGTCGTTCTCTTTTGACCGGTGGAAATTTTCGTATGAAATTCTATGTTCACCTTGTCATTTAGATTTAATTTAACTTTTTATTTTAATTTACTTAGATGTTTCAGGAGATATTATTTTTTTTACATATTTTTAGTTTACAACTTGTACCCATACTCGAATTGATAGAATTGATATATTTTTAATTGTATATTGGGTTTTTAAAAATGCATATATTTTTATTTGCAATTATCATCCTTTGTTAATGCATCAATTGGAGACACGAATCTATGAAAGGGTTATGTATAATTTTTAATATTTTTTATTTTCTACATTGAATTAAAAAAAGGAGGAGATTCTCAATTCGTCTGTATAATTTTTAGTTAATATTTTTTTACTGGAACCATTTAAATGCTTCTTTTTTTATTCAAACGCTAGAGCTTGTCCTGTGGTCTCATATAATTTATATTTATTACGGCTTTTTTGAAGTCGGTTGTTTTAACCAGTGGCATAACGATTACTTTATATCGCATTAAGATTATTAAAACAGTCCTGAGTGCCACGGACAGCACAGAAAGAATAACACACTCAAACCAAAAACACTCATGATTCAAATTTCCGCCTCGCAGGGAATCGAACCAAAGACCCTGTACAGCGGTTCGATATAAATAAATAAATAACGCCACACACTCATAGCCTCACACTAGGATATCCTGTGTCGTGGGTGCCATGGACAACACAGAAAGACATACACACAGCCAGACCGAGAACAGAAATATAAACTCATCATTTAAATTTCGGCTTCGCTGGGAATCGAACCCAGGACCCTTCGACCGGCGGCCCGGCGTGGTGACCATTACGCCACGCGGGTCATATAACTGATATCATAACTATTACGCCATGAATCAAGTAATACAAAAAGTATAGCCAACAACAAAAAGAGATAGATTAACATACGAGCAACCGAACAAATGTAAGCGACAGTCCTTCGGCCCAATTACATAAACTAGAGTCCGGCAAACAAAACAACCTAACAGTGATATATTCCAGTTGAATTCGGTTAGTCTCCTCGCGTCTGCAGTAGCTGCTCTGTTTGTCGAAGTAGCTCATCCGTTAGTTTAGGACTTCGTACGTTTTGGGAGAACAGAGCTAGTCTAATAAAACTGTATCTGATATAATATGTAATACGATATGGAAGATATTTGAGAAAAGCTATTGATCAAGGACTCCACTTATCACGCACTGGAGCAGCGTGGTGGAGTATGCTTTAGACTTCCTCAGTGATGAGAGATCCGTGCTCAGTAGTAGGCCATTATAATACGATATGGGAGATGTTTGAGAAAGCTATTGTTCAAGGATTCCATCAATCCGCACTGGAGTAGCATGGTAGAGTATGCTTTAGACCATCTTAGTACTGAGTGACCCGTGCGTAGTGGGCCATTAATGGATTGAAGGCATTATTGTGGGTATTAACTTAAGATTCCGTAACAATGACTTTTTGTTCCTTTTATCAGGATTTTTTTATTTTTATTCCAAACTTTAGAAACCACTGAATTGATTTAAATGCGGTTTGATTAAATAACATTTGTTTGTTTCACTATCGGAGCACAAACAAAAAAGATGATTATGTCAATTAAAAAAAAGGGTCAAATGTGTTTTGGTGTGGGGACTATAGCACCGACAGGTGTTAAAAACAAATGACATTTTACAATTTTAAGAAACCAACAGTGCGACTAATGTAAAATCCAATATTAAAATAGATTTAAACAAAAGTATACTATAACTGGTAATTTATTGTTTGAGGATGTTTATAGTTGGCTCAGATTAACCGCATTATAAAATTAAAAACTATTACTTCTTCTGTAGGGATGCCACTTTAAAACCTTTTATCGGATACGGCTGGTGGCTTTATTATAAATTTCAAATGTGTATTTTAAACCCATCTCATGAAATTTGCACACTGTATGTAGATTCGTCCAATTGAATAAATAAGATAGTTTTATCTCAATTAAAGCACAATATTTATACCTACATAGTATAAAGTATTTATACCTACATAGTATAAGTATCTAATAAATTCATAATATATAACTTCTGTTATCGAGGTTAAGTATGTTTCTAACAGGTAACGCTTAACTTTGCAATATTTTTGTTATATTATACATGTATCGCAGAACAAAGTCTGCTGGATCAGCCACTAAATTTTATAAGTCACGTATGCATTTGCAACAGAATTATTGGCATAAATCATCTAAGAAATCAGTAAAGAATCCGCATATGCTGAGATTACTGAGGTTGTTTATGAATTGTCTATTAAATTTGTAAACAAATTACTTAATTTCACTCAATATCTTTATCTTTAAAAACAGGAATAGATTCGATCGTGAATTAATAACATATGTCCGATCCTTTCAATTAAAATATGGTTACGAATGAATCTTTAAATGGTAAATGGAAATCTTTAAGAAAAAGATAGAAAGGTGGTAGATATCATCATTTGTTTATTACCCAGGGTTTATAGTCAGGCATTTTCCTATAATATAATACTATATAGGTAGTTTGTCATCGTAATTATTCGAACATTCATTTCAATTTCAAGTTTGTATACGGTTATTTCAGTACGGATATCGGATTACTATTTTCATAGTTCCTGAACATCCCTGCGACTACTCTCGGATGCGGGTTTTATTCCCTGTTTTCCATTATTCCTTTTCTTCGTTTTCCTGGTTTGTCGGTTTAATCCATGTAGTCGGACCCATATTAAAGTTTTCACAATAGAGAACTTTTAGTGTAGTACTTTGTGGTATTAATTCTTTTGGGTTTTGTTTTTGCACGTACGTTGAGGTGGTGTTCATTTTTTTGTGCTAATATATTTCCATATAATATGAAAATCTAATGCCTGTGTGCTTAACTGTTTATTTTGGAGATACACTCCAATTTGAACATATTAGTATCAGAAACAACCTATAATATTTTAATATTCAACACCGAAACTAAAGTTAGGATTGCTTTAACCGGTTGTCAAATATTTAAACAATGTTTTATCATTGATTCGAAATCAAAATTAAAATGCCTTGTGATAATCCGTATTGGATCATACAGAGAATTCTATTCTATTATAAAGTAAATTGTTCTGGAAATTTCGAGAGGTATAGAGGTTACGAAATCACAGAAGTAAGGACTGTTATCATGAGTTTCCTTGTGTAAGAAATTCTTAAAATCTACAGGCACAGTCTCCTTCTAACAGATATACAAAATAGATTGTGAATTACGCCGCTAGGCTATCCTACCCGTATCTTGCCCACAACGGGTAGGTTACGCGATGTTATCGTCTGACTTCGACCGCTAAGCAAACCTTTGCACTAATGCATGGGTTTATCGGCCAACGTTAATGCTTTCCATTCACGAGATATTTGAATGGAGCTCTATTTGATTGCGCAAAGTTGTTTCCTTAAATTATAAACTTAACTTCAGGGAGGCTTCAGTAAATAATTAAAAAAACTATTTTATATTTTAAGATTTTTTATTACATCATTTTTCATCATGTATTACAGCCCATTACAGAGTTAAATAGGTGTCTCAGTTAACAGATATTTCTAAAAAACGTACATATTTTTTTAAATTAAAAAATACAACTTGTTACAAAACATAACTTCTAGTTCGTATTTAGATGTCATGTTTTATTACATTAAATTTAAATTCAATTATTATACGTTTATTGTTTGAAAATATTATTTGTTCAAATATCCGATAATTCAGTGCAAAACATCGGAGGAAAAATCGATTAGATAAATGAGAAAAAAAATGTGAATTTTGTTGATAAAATTTCCTTCTGCAGACGTGGAATTGGTTTTTATCGTTGTTTACTAACGTTAGTGTGTCCTCACCTTCTGTTCGTACGAGATTAACGGTCTGTTTCTAGAATTCCGCACGTATTTCACGATGTGTCGCGGTATTTTCCAATGTGTTCCGGGTATTTTACGGAAATACTTAGCGCTTTGATGCTGCTGCGGAAAATATATTTTTGTTAGATTCTTCTTATACTTCATTTCTAACGCCGTTTTGGTGTTATTGAATTTTTTTAACATTTAGTTCTTTCATCGAACAAATAGTTATTCCATTAAGGGGTAAAAGGAAATCTTGCAATAAAAGAAGATAGTACGTACCAAGTATTTCTATTGAGTGTAGTTAGTAGAATTCGAAATACGAGATATTTTAGAAGGTGGCGCGGAATTTCCTGATGTGTTCGCGGTATTTCACTCGAAACATAAAGCGCTTTGTCGCTGACGGATATTGGCCCCGCACTGCTGTCTCCTAGTACGGGAATAACTGGCGCCAAAACATTGCGCGAGCAAAGCCATTCCTTTGCACTGAATTATTGTCTCGTGCTTTTATTGTAGTCGCAGGGCAATGCCTACGGTTAGTTTCGTTTCAAAACTTTTTTTAGATACACTAACGTAGTATTAATAAAGAAAAATGCTATATCTTCTCTATGATAGTTTTTATAAATTAATTAAGTTTAGTTTGTTTTAAAAGTAAATTATTTTATGCTTTTCTATGGAACTTGCAGCGCTTTTTCGCTGTCAGATAAAGTTATTGTGTTGCCGTTTCTCAAATGACTTACATCAAAATACATTATGTTTCGAGCGAGCCTCGATCCTTAATTTGCACCAATTTTATTTTGTGTCATTTAAAGAGTAAGCGATTTTGGTTTGTTACTTTTATATAACAAAGTAAAGTAAACATTATTTTTATTATTATCGTACTATACGCGTGGTTTCTTTGCGAAAAATAAAGACTGGAATATTCTTCTTTATTTGATCGAAGCACACAACGAGTATTTTCAAACAAATTTAGTTGGTATGGATTTAATGTAATAACTAGAATCTTAGCATTCAGTACGTTGTGGATTCAGCCAGGAATGCTCAAGTTAGAATATATTACTATAGACAAAGTTCCGTCTGCCCTGCCTTTGTTTCAGGAAACCTATGTGTTGTTCAGGAAACCTATGTTTGTACTCGCCGAAATGATTGCCACCCAATTGTATCAAGCATTATGCAAATTCCTTGTTCCATTTTATCGTTTTAGGGATTAGTTTTATTATTCTATAACTTAAAAACATGTCCAAATAAAGTAAGAGTAGTCGAAATATTAATTATCTATTAATATGTTCACAACATCTGCATATTAACTTTTGTGTTTTACACTGAGAATAAGTTTTACATTTTAATTTTTACTTGTTGATCGAAAATCCTTAAATTAAATGAAATCACAAGCTTCGTTTGTAAGAAAAAAGTATTATTTTACCCGTATTATTTCTCCATTTTATTAGGATCTCGTAGGCTTTAAAAGTTTCTCAATGTGCCTTATACTGCCTCGTATTCCCGCAGGGTCCATAAACTAGGAACATTGAACTATGTAGTGCGCTCAGAGGAAACTTCCTACTTATGTTATACAACGCCTTTGCGAAACACAAAAGTAAAATAGGGAAAAACGGAACATTAATTTCCTTGTTGGTTTTCAATTATTTTATATTATAGTTGTAATGTATTTTTACAATCCTAGACTTTACAGGTCAAGCCATTTTTGTTTTTAAATAATCGCTTTGTCATAGACAGAAAAACGACTTCAATTAAATACGCCGAAATAATACTCCAGTTCTGGAGTCATTTATTAGGGATAACTCTAAAACTACTAGTCAGATGTCATTTAAATATAAATGGAACTTGACCAGCACAAGCTTCAAAAATACCATCTAAATTGGTATACCTATTAATAGTAAATGGTTATAAAGTAACACATATAAAAAAAAACAAAAAAAAACAGAGAGATGCTTATTATAATCATGTAAGATTGTAATGCAATTTAATTCAATTCGATGTTTAATTTTTAATTCTCAATTTAAATGTTTATATTTAATTAACTTAAATTCATTCTAATTTTCGCATATATTTAAATCAAATGTTATGTGTTGCATTTGATAAAAATAATATAGTTTCTAATAGTCAAAAACAATCAAATAGATACGAGATCCGAACCGGACGGAACCCTAAGTTCTATATTATAGTATAGGCCAAACTTCAATACGTTTCGTAGGCAATATTTCATCAATACCTTTCAATATCGGTTTGAAAATCTCCTCTCATAATACGTCTTCGAGTTTTTCATGTTTTAGTAATCAAAGCGAGTGTCGGATGAAATGATCCCAAAGCGTCGGGAGATAAATGACGCACGCTCCTTTGGATCAAAGAGGAAGACGGGCCAGATAGCAACATTGAATATTATATGGTCCTTACCGAAGAGTTTAAGATACGTAGAAGTGTTTACGAAAAGGTTTTGCGACCACGCATTTTGTGGCTTTAACAGTTTTCTTATTCATAAAGGGTAATATCATCGTTTTTTGTAATTATTAATTCCATTGTATAACATTACAACAATATTTGAAGTAAGACCATTTTCTTTTTGTACATTGTATAGTTTACGTGGTTTAATTGCTTGTCTAATACATTCATGGGTTATAATTGAGGAGAAAATTTCTTAACTTCTTCTTCTCTCTCTACAGTGCATAAATGTCGAAACGGGGCTCGTATTGAAGCTAAAAATAATACAGGAATCTTATATATTTTTTTAATGGCTATTGAAAACGATTTCGGGTGTTGGGTCAAAAATATTATTTTTCAAAGTAAAATAATATATATACATATATATATCGTATTGTTCCGATTTCGATACATTTTTATATTGAACCGTCTCTTTGCCATTTCTAAATGGTTTAATTGTTCTACAATCTTCGCACACGCTCTTGAGCGTATCAAGTGACTCTTCAAGTTCTTTGGTCCAAAAAATGGCTTTTCGAATTAAAATTGCTTCGCCGACTCATCAAAATGTATAAAAATGTCTTATGATATTAATGAGACAAGGAAATTTTATTAGGATGCGAAACATCACTAAAAGTGTTTAATAAAACACTTCTCATATCGGGCACAATTTCCGAGATAGGTACAAAGTATGTAGTCATTTCTCCGCGCATATTTTGGATAGTACAACGTTGCATTTAGATGGTGCTTGATTCCTTGAGCAAAATACAATACCAATGTTCAAAGCATTAAAGCGGTTTTAGTGAACCCGGTTACAAAATTTCACTGTATTTTCTACTTTGAGTGGTACTCGTGATTTCAATGAATAAAACAAATGAATAACGAAGTCCACAGAAAATTCGTGGGCCGTGCGTAACTTGGTCAGACTAATTTGGACATCATATACCTTGTAGTACAAACTCCCACAATTTAAAGACCCTTATCACATGTCCTCGCTGTTTATTAAAGGCCGATTTAGCTCAGAGTACTTACCGGTGACAGAAAACATTGATTGATGAGTGGCTCCCTCTTTGCAATATGTACATCATCATGTTCTATTAGTCGATCTTGTTTATCCTTAAGGGAAAATGTACGATAACGTACGAGGGTGAGTTTCAATAAAGTTTCTGATTGCTAATACAAAACTTGAAAACTGTTGTTACATCGTGAAAAAGCAAATATGTTTATCAATAATGACTTGAAAAAACTTGCTGATTTAAGTATTCAGTTTAATTGTTGTTTTATAGGAAAATGCGTAATTTACGTTTCTTGATTTTTTTATTCATGTAACATTTTATTAATTGTTCTTTCCCAGAAAGTTAATATTAGATCTAAATGAGAAAACTATTTCATACCGAATCAGCTCTGTTTCAGTTTTATTGTTACAAATAATAATGATTTATTAGTATCCGGGCGCCTGTGACGTCCCACGCACACGCGATCAGGTAATATCGATGCGAAACTAATAGATCGCATCAACGTTATACGAGTGACGTCATAGAAGTCATTAGGAATAATCCGAAGTAAAAGAAAGGAGGGTCAATGTACGGAGGGTATCCTACAGTATTATTTTATAACCGCAGATAACCCGGGGGATGTTATTCGTAGAAAGAGTAGCCGCATTGCGGCGAGTGCGGCGCTCTAATGCCTGTATGATACTGCAGTCTCTGTGTTTGCTTGTAAAACTATACTCCAATTTATTTACTATTACACACTCTTATTAGGACCAGTAACAATTCAAATCTGAGTACGGAATTTTATGATTTTTATAGGTACATATCGAGATTAAATAAAATCATTTAAGTTTGAGCTTAATTAATTTATGAGTCATTTGCCTAATAAAATTCCGTACTGAGATTTGAATGAAAATCTGAACAAGTGTATTAACACTTACGAACATCAACATTTGTGCACCTACCAGTAGTTCGGAGAGATGTAAAGAGGAGAAGAAACTAAATAAACTAGGTTACTAAATTATCGTTGACTAGGAGTAATATTAACTAATATTCAAAAATGTTGAATTCAAATATTACTTTAAACCTATATGAGGTCGTATGAGAGCATTATTATCTAAGCGACGTTCAGGTTATACAATATTCATAGATAGCTAACTTCTAAATACTTTGCAACAAGGATCTTGTTCTAACACGACAAGAAGATTTACATGATGCGTCAGACACCAACGCTCTTAGTGCTGAAGTACTGTGACATGTTGGGCGATCAATTATACATGCAAACTTGAAGCTTACAGCATCTCCATATTTCGGGGTTACATAATACCGGGGTGTATACAATAGTTACCGAACAGGGCACGACATATCATCATGGGTTCTGAACAAGTATTAATATGCAATCCTGACAATCCTGTAGAAGGCAATCCACTTACTTACATAAGGGATACGTTCTTTGTTAGATTCACTGTTTCCTTAAAGTATTAACAATATATACTGTATGTATATTTTCCCCCGTTATCGAGGACCGTAATTTTGGTTGGTTGGCTTATAAGTTTGGTTGGAGATATTGGAGAAACATAGCATTGGAGCATTCAGATGGCTTTTTCTATATATTAGTTGTCAGATGTTATTAAAAATATTGTTGTCATTTCAAAGTTTTATAAATTTTCGAATAAAGAAAAGTAACTTTTCTGATTTTGAAAGGCTTTTTTATTCATTCTTTGTTATACTCGTATTAGAAGCGATTAAGATTAGTAACGTGTTCACCAGAGCACAATAGATTAAAAAAAAATGTCCATCACGTATGGGACGGTCTCTGTATTAAGCATTTTTACGATGTCATTAATTTCTGCTAACGTTCCTTTAATAAAAGTTATAGCGTGTAAGATTGAAGATATATGCGAGTCCGCTTTTATCGTGTGCTTATCTTTGACAGTTTTGTAATCAGTTAGAATCACGACATGGTCTCGATCTAAGCAACCTACTACAGAACATGGGTCTATTCACATAATTAATAGCTTAGAACGTACTTTATCTGTACATGTGAAGTCTGTAAAACTAATATTATTTCACTTACTATATATGAGTTAACGTTGGACTTTAATTCCGCCAGTAAATTACCGTTTCTAGTAAAGTGTATTAATAAGAAGTTGATGCGCAATATTTACCAGTCGATTGCGATTTAGGAGGAAGATTTAAGTGCACGAAAAAACAAAAAATAGGTATATAAAATGAGCGGCTACTTCTTGCTATATATGTATATAATATTTCATGAAACGAATCAAAGAAAATTTGTTAACATTTAATCAGTTCAGTGAAAGTAAAATTTCATTACTTAACTATGGAGTACGGAATGGTATGGAAGTTTCTCCCCTTATTGATAACTGATGTGATCTGAAAAGCACTTCTTGGATAATATAAACTTAAACGTATAATGACTAATTTTCCCTAGTTACCTCTATAGCAACGTAATTTCCTCATTCAAAATGTGTTACAATCTGTACTAGAAGGTCCTCGAGGACCTGACTCGACACTTTACGTATCAATTAGGTACGAATTACTTGAGCTACTCAGAGCTGGCGATATGTTCTGTTGATTAGGGTTTTTAGAAGTTAACTTACCTTTTAGATTAAGGGATAAGAATAGTGCTGTCGCGTGCCTTAAACCCATTAATGGCCCACTACTGAGCACGGGTCTCTCCTCAACACTGAGGAGGTCTAGAGCATACTCCAC